>SNQJ01S0016645.1:90921-127825 GCA_010110895.2 Picea sitchensis
TATTTTTTTTTCTAATTTGCTGATTTAAAATTTCTTTTGAAAAAAAAAAAAATTGTCATTTGTCCTCATTTTTCTGTAATGATTTCAAACAAAATGGGATTGGGTTTTGGAAAATGGATTTGAGTTTTGGGAATGGGATACAATTATTGGGTTTTGATATGGGATTTGGATTTTCCTTCATTTTACCCCAATTTGTTTTTTTAAATTTACAAATTTAGAACAAAACGAAATTTTAGTGTCTTCCCCTTTCTTATTTTTCTTCTCCACCTCCCTCTTAATCCCCCTCCTCTTCCCCTCTTCTTTTTCTCCCCACCTCCTCTTTTCCTTCGTGCCTCCTCTTCTTCTATGTCTACCTCATCCCTCACTTCAGTTTCCTCTTTCTCTTATCCCTCATCCCCCTCACCCCTCTTCCTCCTTTTCTTCTCCACTCACCTCTATTTTCATATTTTTCTTCCACCCTCAATCCTCCTCCTCCTCCTCCTCCTCCTCCTCCTCCTTTCTCTTCCTCTCCTAGAGTTCTATCCAAGGAGCAGTGTTGTATATACTAGATTGAGATTTTATTTTAAAAGTGTTGAATTTTCATAAATCCACTTTAATGTAGACATTTATTTTCTTTTTATTACAAATCCATGACCTAATGGACAAGGCACTACATCCTCAATCTTGTAAGCAAGGGGAATATATTCTCCATGGTTCATGGACTCAACAATAATTGGTTCACAAGGAGTGAAACATGTCACAAGCAATATTTGAACCTCAGTGGGGAGGATAACTTTTCTCCTCCCTAACCACCCAAAATAAACCCAACTAACAATTAATAAAGGTTTTTGTAATGGAAAGGGGACCATATTAGTCTTAAAAGGCACCCCACATATGGATCATTGACCTCCAAATCAATATGGTGTTATTGATGGTGGTTGGTATTATGACTCCACCTTGGCAAGCCCCCATACCAAATACCCATTAAAGTAAATTTGGGGTCTAAAATACACCTCCTATGGAAAATATTAAAACAATAGAAGCATGTGTCATGTCACACTAAGTTAGAGGTGTTATCTAAAGAAGGTTAATCTATAGTATCTCATTAATGATGGTTTTCAAGTAAGTTGGGTTAATGTAGATTTAAAAGGAGGGTTAAAAACAACAATGAGATATTTAGATTCTCGTGCACACACAATAAATGATGTAGTGCCCAAACATTTAAATTTATATCGTATTTTATTTAAAATAATTCCTAATCGATTAAATATGCCACTACTTTTTATATATTTATAATGATAAAACTTACAAAATAACTAATGTTGTAATTAAATAATATAATTATAATAATGTTAATAATAATAATAATAACAGGGGAGGTAGGTGCGGGAGGGGTTCTATTAGGCCCTAGAGGACAAAGGATGCTAACCTATTCTTGGAATCTAGGAACTACCACAAACAACTCAACAGAGGCCTATGCACTCCTCAAAGGGACCCAAATAGTGAAGGATTGTCAAATAAACAAGTTGATCATAATAGGGGACTCCAAAACGATCATCAGGTACTTCGTCAAAAGCACAAACCCAAAGAACTCGTCTCTCAAAATAATCATCGACAGAACTAGTGACATAATCTTGTGCATGCACCCCTCCTTCTATCATGTCCAACTAGCTAATAACTGGAGAGTTGATGAACAGGCTAACAAAGCCATAGGGAAAACACAGGCCACTTGGAAGTTCAGGGTAGGCTCGTGTTTCTAGCCCCCCCCTTAAACTCTCCAATGCCCCATATCATACGTGTCGGTGTTCCACCCAGCAACCAAGCCCATATGGCTCTCCAGCGCATCAACAAGTTAGGAAGAACTCCCGACAAACCCGAGGGATTAGTGTACTTCTCCAAATCCAGGAGGGGGAGAAGAAGTACGTCACAGCAGGTGAAACTAGGTTATCAGCGCAGCAAAAGGTTTACACCTCGTGGGAGCCTGCACATGAGGTCACTCCCACCTCGATCCGCTCCCTCCCACCTTACCCTTCCATTAATGGCACTTGCACTAACGGAATGTGAAACGATGGATGTAAGACTCCAACACACGCGGAAGTCGGAAAAAAAACACACCTCACCCTAGAGGCGTCATTTTGCACGCTCAAGAACGGATGTCACATGGGGAATACATGAAGGACAGTGCCCGATTCAATGTTTATACACCCACAGGAAGGCAAGAGAGTTAAAACAAATTAAAAGCGATAAGAAGAGTCCCGTAGCTCCAAGCCAGTGTTCAGACCACAAGAACCGCAGGACAGAAATAGATAAGAAAGAGGCCACAATTCAAGTTCATGGCGACTAGATTGAACGGCCAAAAGAGAATAACAGCCACAGCCAGAGCAGAGGAATCCAACAGAGAAATAGGAAAAGGATCCAATTGGTATTGGATTCATTGATTAGCATCCCAGACAGAAGAGAAGCGGCCCCAGAAAGCACGACCAGAGCCCAGCAATAGTTGCAAGGCCTTCGACGAGGCAATAGCAATGGAAGCGTAGGAGCAGTCTACACCAAAAACCTCAAGAAACTCACGTCAGTCACAGGAATCGCCAGAATGGAATAGCGCCCAGGACAGGACGACCGAGAGGAGGAAATGGTGGATGACAACTTCATCACCACCCAGCATCTATCCATGAGAATGGATTCACACAACACCACCCTAAACTTCACTATGGAAACTTTGTCACAACATTGGGCCCTGATCAGCCAGCTCCAAGACGAGGTCGACTTCTTGAGAAGACAAGGTGGAAGACTTGAGGAATTACATGGAACCAGTATCCAGGACGTAGCAGGACAAATCCAAAGTGAAGAATGTGGGAGAAAAGACGTCCCAGTCCTGCCAGACCTGAACATAGCCCTAGACATGCCTCCAGAAGAAGCTCTGGCTCAAGCTCCAGAGGAAAAGAAGCAGTAAGATTGGCTAAAAGACAAAATTTTGCAATTATGGCTCGGTTTAAATAAGCATAGACTGTAAGCAATAGCTAGACTAGTTAGTTTTTGTTAAATATCAGTAGCAGATTTTGGAACAGGCCCCTGTAGTAAGCTATCTAAAACACTAGTTGCTCGGCTTCGACCCAGCAGCCCTCTTTGTAATTGGAGACTATGTTCGTGCCTTTTTATATATAAATATCATCTTTCGTTTTTGGTAAATAATAATAATAATAGCTAGAACTAGAACTAGAGAGAGAGTGAGTATTGTAAATATTTTTTTGTAATTTGGTAACTATTTGTATTAATAATATATAGTAAAATGGTAAAATGTACAATCAATCATTATTGTGCCCAACTTCCATAGGAGACTTGACCACAATAATCAAAAAATAGATATTGGATCTATTCAAAGACATTTATATCCCACTCTCGAGGTTGATCGTAATGAAAAAAAAAAACATCCTATCAGATATATCCTCTTGGCCCTTAGTGTCTACCTCTAACCCACAAATAACGACATTTACCAATTTCTCATACTTATGGTCAAGTTGCTTCAATTTGTGGCTAAGCTAGTCCAAGCTACTGAGAATTTCCTTATGTTTGGTTCATTTCTCTTCAATGACATAAGATGTATGTAGAAGCAAAGTGTTAGGATCTAATCCCAACCCCTCTTAGTTGGTCATTAGTTGGCAGGATATATATTCCATGTAATAAAGGTCGACATTAGTATATAACGTCTATTAAATAAATGTGAACAAGTCACTGTAAGAAGACCTAATAGAAGATTTCGCTTCTAGAAAGATCTTCCTCTAGAATGTTCTCTAGAAGATTGTGGCTAAGCTAGTCCAAGCTATTGAGAATTTCCTTATGTTTGGTTCCTTTATTTTCAATGACCTGAGATGTCATGTAGAAGGAAATTGTTAGGATCTGATCCCAACCCCTCTTAGTTGGTCATTAGTTAGCAAGATATATTTTTCATGTAATAAAGGTTGACATTAGTTAATAATGTCTATTAAATAAATGTGAACAAGTCAATGTAAGAATACCTAATAGAAGCTTCCGCTTCTAGAAAGATCTTCCTCTAGAATGTTCTCTAGAAGATAGAATTAATATAAATAAGAGTAGGAGGTATGAGAAAGGATGTCTTGAGAATTATTGTAATAGAGAGTTGCTCATACTTATGGTCAAGTTGTTTCAATTTGTGGCTAAGCTAGTCCAAGCTACTAAGAATTTCCTTATGTTTGGTTCCTTTCTCTTCAATGACCTAAGATGTCATGTAAAAGGAAAGTGTTAGGATATAATCCCAACCCCTCTTAGTTGTTCATTAGTTAGCAGGATATATTTTCCATGTAATAAAGGTCAACATTATTTAATAGCGTCTATTAAATAAATGTGAAATAGTCAATGTAAGAAGACCTAATAGAAGCTTTCGTTTCTAGAAATATCTTCCTCTAGAATATTCTCTAGAAGACAGAATTAGTATAAATAAGAGTAGGAGGTATGAGAAAGGATGTCTTGAGAATTATTGTAATAGAGTGTTGATCTACTAGAGGTTTCCCCCTCGAAGAGGCAAGTGAACATTTCTCTAGTTTCAATAAAAGTTATCATTTTTGGTGTGCTCTTCTCTATATTATGTTGTTCCATTGGTAATTTCTGCAATATTTCATGTCTCTTCTCAAAATAACATAACCAAGTGCATAACAAGTGGTATCACAGTTCTTTCCTGGGCAGGAATTGTGGGTTAATTTTTTTCAGGGTAGAGATGTATTTCGGCGTCTTTAAGCTATAGTGATTTTTTGTTCAACGCATAAATCCACAGTCGAGTAAGCATACACACAGGGAATACAAGAAGTTTTTAAGCTCACATTGTTGTACACCCTTGTAACCCATGTTGGTACCCCTTCGAGTGGTAGCGCATCAGACAACACTTGTATACTAACTAGCCTAGGTATCCTGAAACCCTCCATAAATCAATAGATTAGTTTCCTGACTGTTATAGTTCCACCGAGAACAACACTCGAGAAGATACTCTCTAGTACCTGGGTAATCAGGTAGTGCGGCTAAGGGTACGACCGAGCCTCCTTAGTTGGTGCCCTGAGATATTGGGTCGAGTACTATTGTTCGACCCTGCACATATATCAGAGAGCTATAGAATAGGGAAAACCCTTGTCCATAGGCACCCTGCAAACCCTAAGTAGCGGGGAACATCACAGAGAAGGTACAAACATGATTTTTTGGCCGTGCAACCTTGCCTCCTGCATTTTGGTTGCGAATTGACTATACATTGTTTACGGTTAAGAATTTGGGCATTATGAAGCTGCAGACATATTCAAATTGGAGTATAACTCCGCGGGAGTTAAAAAAAGTATAATGGTCCCACCAGTACCTTTATTTGATACCTATCCCATTAGATTCCTCTCTTCATCCTGGTCACAGTGGTACCCTCCATTTTAAGCAGGGATGATTTTGTTAGAATATAGAAGATAGTGTGCTCGTTTTACCATTGACGATACCTTCGTCACCCAACCATAGGCCGAAGCCTCCCTCCGAGCACCTTAACCTTGACAACCATGTGTATCAAGCCTCCCTCCGAAAGCACCTTAACCTGGATCAGAATTCTCCCAGCAAACCCTAGGCTAGATAACCAAACAAAGAGTAGCATCAATCCCAAGGATAGCGCATCACAAAACCGGACAGATAGTCCCAACCTCTAGCCAAGAGATATTCAAGCCAATATTGAGAGCTAGCTGTTGCTTCACCTGCGCCTGCAACTCTCCTCCAAACCTAAGCACAAAACTGGGAACTGCAGTACGCAAGCACTAAACCGCAGAACCGCACTCGAGATGTGATTAAATGAGAACTCCATGCCTGTATTTATAGTGGTTCTCGCCAGCTTTGCTAGGGTCGACTCTCCTCCGGAGCAAGGTCTATTCAAGTATATTATTGGCATCATATCGACTTCTTCTTTGGAGGCTAATAGCCCAATATACTCATTATCTTCTTGAGCCGACAAGGCTTCTAGGGTTATTAGCCAACTCATTAGGGTTTCTTCGCTCTCGGAGCCTCTATTCCCGCTTCGCTCATCGGGGTAAATACCTCCCGCAACTACCATAATATTAACACTCACTCCTAGTTAGAGAGGTATTTACAGGTAATGACTTGAGCACAAAATATACCATTTACCCTATAGTAGCATCAATATATAGTCATCTAGACTATTTCATGACTAGATCATATACCTCATCACTATCACCATCAACCCATCATCTCTCAAACCATACTTCATCTAAGTAGTTAGATATGATGTTTGATAAGTCACTCACCATAGAGTGATACAAGAAGAGTAAAAGCTCTCAACCGCTGTCTAGAAAATATATGTTCATCATTCATTCAATGATCATTATCTCCAATAAATTGTTGATAGTCTTCAAGGTAATTAGAACAAGGATAGAACACACATGTGTCTATTCATAGTAGTACATAACTATAATCCAGTTACACTACCATCAAGTAACACACAGTACTTGATCAACAACGAAGGTTGTGTAACTGAAACATATTCACCACAAGTAGGTCCCTCATCTATCACATATATAATCTTCATAACAAACATTTGAGAGCATCCCGCATAGAAACAATGTTATAATAAAATTGTGTCATTCGGCCAATCTTTCACCTATATCGCCCCAGGATTCAAAGAATTTTTGCCACCATAGTAGTCTTCATCCGCATAGAAACAATGACCACCGGGGCCAATCTTTCACTCATGTCTATGAGATCTCAAAGAGTGTCTCGCCCTCAAAAGATAGAACATCAATAATAATCATCTCGGGCTAACCTTTCACTCACATCCGTAGATCAAAAGAACAAGTCTTCCCTTCCATATATAAGTAGAAATAATATCACTGGGTTATTTTTCCCATTCTTTTCCCCAACCAAGGAAGAAGGATGGTTTCTTATTTCTTCCAGACTATTTCTCACCCTTGGCCATTCCTCCTAATAATCTAAACAAAGTGTAACTGGAGAGAATGAGTCTACCATAAGTAATGTCTGTCCTTGATTGCTAAAACTGGACCATTAACCTAACTAGGAAATTCCTTTGGCACTAAACAAAGCGCAACCTAGAGAGAATGAGTCTTCCCTAAGGAATGATTGTCTTGGACTATTCTCCACCCCGGGCTAATAATTCTCTTTTCCTGGCTTACCAAAACAAAAGTAACTTGAGAGAATGAGTTCACCGAGAGGGAATAATTGTCCCCCGGGTTGTTGAGCTCGACCATTCTCCACCCTGGGACATTCTTCCGATACCAAACAAAGTGTAACCTAGAGAATGAGTTTGCCCTCGCAGGAATAACCGTCCTAATTCATTCCCCACTCGGCTATTCCTCACACTAAAGTGTAACCCGAGAATATATAACTCCCTCGAGGAATGTATGTCTTGTATCAACCTCCGAAACGGACCATTCTTTGAAATTCTCACAATCGTGAACTTTGAAAGAATGATTTCCCGGCAAGGCGGACCATTCTAATTGACCACCACTCAGAGTGACTACCAAGAAGAATGATTCTCTAGACCACTCTCTATAATGGGAAGTCGTTGTCTATGATACATTAATAATCATTCTGCCTCCCATGTTAACTGCAATGGGTCACCGTCATTTAAATCTCAATCCATTTTCCTAACAGAGTATCCGTCCAATCTGGACTATTCTCAATTACAAAGATAAATGATATTTTCAATGCCCCCTCCTAATTGGAGATAGCTCAAATCACAAAATAAATGTTTTGCTGCATCTTCTCTCTCTAGTTTGAGAGTCTTCCTTCCAAATTAAGAGAGTTATTTCCATGGCTCTAGCTTGAGTATGCAAGTTCTTTCATCTTGAATAGAGGCTTTACCAAGATGTATGTTTATCTACTCACTGCGGAGATATGTATTTCAGAAATAATTTTCTCCCTTCTAGACTTTTATCATGGATAATGTAATGCTTGTACCTTAGTCTGGAACACTTGTGAAGGCTTCATGTATATCTGAACAATAGAGTGTATCATGGTTGGAGAACTGGAACATATCTATGTGGTAATTCTTTTGTCATCATGAGATTTGATATTTTGATTAATCATCTTGATACAATGCCTTGTTATAGGAAATCTTCACCACGCTTCAAGTAATCGGAGGTTCTTCACGAAGTTGTCTTCTTCTTATCCGCATACGTGAGTCTCTTTTGGTATGCCTCAAAGTCTTGAGATTGCTCATAATGCCTTTTATTTAATTCTCCGAGAATATCTTTTACATCTCGTCTGCAGAATTATCTCGATATAATGACTTATATAGAGATAAGTCTGGTACAAGAACAATCAGACCATCATAGTCTCTCCATCTCGAGAGAACCTCGGTTCGATCTCGCTAATGCTTTCATTCATAAGTTTTCCATACATTGTTTTCATCACGAATCGTCTTTTGCTTGATTGCTTTAGTGAGTTCATATCAAGCAAAAGAACTGAAAATCGTGATGAAGAACAATGACTGGTTGTTTTGGCTTCTCTTTATTTCTGAATCTTTATGTTCTTCTTCATGTTTTCTTTAGCTCTTAACTCTTGCAGCTTTATATAGATTCCATGCTCTAGAAATTCCACTTCTACCTTTCATCATCATAGGGTTATGATCCGATGGACAACCTAGAATACTTTAAGGCTTCTCTAAAAAGGTCTTCTTCTCAAGGGTTGAGTTGAACATGTATTGTATTTTCATGGCTACTACCATGGATATATATATCTTTCATCATCTTCAATGATCATAGGATTAGCTCCTCCTAACCCTTCTTGCTTCATGTAAGAGTGCATATAACGGCTCACCGCTAGAGTCCATATCCTCCATCTCAGATCTTTATTGTCTCCGCACATATAATTGGTTCTTTGTCCCATTGCATTCCACGCCTGCCTTGTTGTCTTCTACAAAATCTCATCAGTCTTTTTCTCTCGATTCCTCTGATGTATGACTTCTAAGTCTCTTCATGATTGATTCGGCTTATCTGGTAAAGTAGCTTCCACATGATTTGTATTTCATCCTTTCACGGGCTATCTAATGATATTCATTCTTATCTTGCTGTTCTTCCATAGGGTATAGTTCTTCTTTGGAACACATTATTTTCCAAGAGATAGATATACAAGATATGTACAAAGATGATGCAAGCAAGATATGTACAAGAAAATAGAGTGTTTCTACCTTTTAGTAGAAGAAGTCTCTTCCATCCTACTTAGTCTTCTTTGTCGGGTCCTTTTCTTCGCACCGATGCTTCGGGTTTCTCCTTCCTTTCTTTAGATCGGGACACTAATTAGAGGACTAGCATTTCTTTACGCCTGGAAGCTAATCAGATTTCCTCTCAAATGTTTTTCTTTGTGCTTGACTTCCTTCTGAATCTAACTTTCTTTGTCCCCAAGTTCTTGAATCTTGTCGCGGACGGGTTTGATCATCGCGGTTTCTTTGAGGTTTCTTTGCATTGATCTCAATTCTTCTGGAGAACAGCAAGTCCAAAGTTCTTCAAATGTCAGCTACTCCTTCCTTGTCTTCATGCCTGCGGCAAATGCATCCTATGTCTTGGGAAGACCATTGAGTACTATACCCAAGAATTCCTTTCTGAAGTGATATCTTCAATAGCTTGTATTTGATCTCTTAGTTAAGAGATACTTAAGCAAAGTATGATGTTATGTTGTCGCTAATACTCATCTTCATGTCACGAGCTCATTCTTCACTCATAACTTGTCCAATGTTTCTGGATGAGAAGAGATTTAGGCATTATACATCTTCTTCTCGCATGAGTCAAGATGGGAGATGGTGGGGGTATCAAGTGGTCTTTATGGAGTCCACTATGATACCTTATGCAATTGATGTCAACATCTTTGAACTTCTCCATAGATGCAACGCTTATGGTTCCTTCTCTTCTCCTCTTCTTTAACTCAAGGTTCAATGATCTTTCCTTTCACAATATCCATCACTCTATTCTTAGAAAAGGATGAGGTCAATCCTTGTCTTCTCCATGCCTGAAGTTAGAGGCTCCATCTCTGTGCTTGTTCTCGACTTCATAGAGTTCAAGATGGCTTTGTTGACTTGGTCAAACCCTAGATTTAATCACAAACTCAAATTCAGTTTTGGCCTCTAAGTGTACCAGGAGATGCATTGGGCTAGGTCACTCCATCTATCTGTAGATTAGGTCAATCTTGCCACTTAAGGTGCCTCTCGACAAGAGGTTTAGGGGTTTCCTACAACTCAGTTTCCTCGCTAGTAACCTCGTTAGTTAAGCTTCGAAACCGCTTCTGCTAGTAACTCCTAGCGGGCAGCTCTCAACGCAGCTCACTGTCTAGTGGCTATGTTTCCTTCCAGTTGTTTTAGGTTGACTAAGGGGTGTGTGGGCCCATAACATGTTAGAATATAGAATATGGTGTGCTCATTTTTACCATTGACGATACCTTCATCACCTAACCATAGTCAGCTCTAAGCACCTTTAACCTTGACAGAGAATCATTCCTGAAGTAAACCTTAGGCTAGATAGACAAATAAAGAGTAGCGCATCAATCCCAAGGATAGCGCATCACAAAACTGATCAGATATTCCTAAACCCTAGCTAAGAGATATCTAACTAATATCAGATTCTAGAGTTAAGCCAAGTAGCCTACACCTATTTTTCCTCCAAACTCGCACACAAGACTGCAATCAGAAGGCACAAACTGCTGTTGAACTCAAATTGAGATGATAATGAGAACTCCATGCCTGTGTATTTATAGTGGTTCTCAGCTTTTGTTGGGGCCTAATTTCTCCTTCCGATAAGTGTCCGCTCAAGATACATTATTATTTCTGGCTAATTTCTTCTCTTGGAGGCTAATACCTAATATAAATCATCTTCTGAGCCGACAAGATTTCTAGGTTATTAGCCAACTCATTAGGGTTTCTCTGCTTCCTGCAGTCTTCTATTCTCATCAGGCTCACACATGGAGATAAATACCTCCCCACTATAATATTAACATATTTTAGGGGTTAAATTTCCCTCATGGGCTAATATTCCATGGTTTTCCCAAAAGTTCGCTATTCTAAAAAATGATTCAATTAAATTTTGGTAGATAAAATTATTTTTAACTTAAAATTTGCCAAAATTTTATAGAACCTATACAAAATCCTGAAATTTGAATATCTTTACAAAAAATATCGCCAAACATTTCTATAGTTGGTATATGAAGGATTAGTAAGATTCCTCAAGGTTTTACATTTTAAAAATAAAATTTCCATCCTTAAAATCTCATCCCTATTTTTAAGTTGTTTTTTTTTTTCCTCGTAGCTTGACCCCTTCTTGACACCTTTATTCAAGACTTATTACATTGGATTCCTCTCTTCATCTTGATTGCAATGGTACCTATCATTTTCTATGGACCAAATTCCCCTCCCGACACCCTTGTTTTCTATCAATCCCAACAAAATCCATATCTTGTGTTGATCATTGAGGTATTACTCTACCTAAGCCTCCATAATGGACCCTACCACCCGCACTCAAACCTTGGATTAATTAGACACTAAGCTAACCAAACTGTTCGAGGAGATAACCCAGATCCTGAACACCCTCTCCCAACAATTTCAAGAGGAACTACACCAGATCATGAACAACCTCTCCAACCAATTTCAAGACTTTTTGACTCACCACCAGGGTCCACAACTAGAGTCCCACCTTCACACTTCTCATTCTTCCCATTATGATAACCCTCATCTTTCATTCTCCCCTTGGGGCTCTCCCAACTCCTAGAATATGGTGCCCAAATTTGAGATGCATAAATTTGATGACTCAAACTTGGTCTGGTGGGTATCTCAAATGGAACAATACTTCCTCCCCTCTCCATGATATATGGGATGATGAGACTAAACTCCATGTGGTAGTTCTCAGACTTGGATCAATAATGATTCCAATGGTGGAAATGGCATAAGAAATGTTATCCATGACTACCAAATTGGATCATGTTCACCAAAAGAAGGACAAGTCTTATTTTGATAGGGGAATCTCATTTTGAGACAAATTTCACCAAGTTTGACAAGCAATGCCAGTAGTAGACTTCATCTCTGCATTTGAATGGCTATGAGAACTAAGGGCTTATCTGATTAGTTTTATCTTGAGTGTTTTCCCTGCTGGCTTAAAGGACACCATTTTGGCTCATGTTTGCATGCACCATCCGGACTACCTAGTTGTGTGCATGTAGATTAGCTTTTGGGTTGAGACATTATGTGCCCAACCCTCATTTTATTGTTACCAATTGCTCCTCATCCGTGGGTTGCCTCTCTCGCCCGGCTATCAAAAATTTCAGGCTCTAAAAAGGTATCTTCAATGTAAATGGGTTGAACATCAAGCAAGGACTTTGTTATTACTTTGATGAAAAGTATTTTATTCGCCAGGCCATAAATATCGTGAACAAAATTTCTTCCAAATTGATGAGTCAGCTTCCACATCCTCCAAGGACATATTATCATATGAGGCCACTGACACATGGGACACATAGCCAACTATCCCCATCTCAGATCCAGTCCCACCTCCCTTGGAATTGGAGGAACATGTCATCTCCCTACATGCCCTCACATGTATTTATGATCCAGTGACATTAAAAATCAAGGGCTACATCAAACATTAGCTGATAGTGGTGTTGATTGATAGTGGTAGCACCCATAATTTTATTAATCGCAGGATAGGTGAGGAGGTCAATTGCTTTGTCACACCAGCTTCTAATTTTCAAATCCTCATCATTAATGGCAATGAAATGTGGGGTCCTTTGTGAGAATGTCAAACTCCAAATGGGCGATTATCACCTGATAAATCACATGTTATCCATTACCATGGGTGGTTGTGATAATTTCTTGGGTGTTGAATGGCTTTGCACCTTGGGACCAATTATCATGGATTATCAAGAATTATATATGAGATTTACTCAAGATGCTCACACGTATACCCCTCAGAGGCCTACAAGTTGGCTCCCAATAAATTATCAGTTCTCACCAGATGGAGAAACTCGTAAAGAAAGATCACCATGGTGTGTTTTCTCAACTTAATTCCATCCGGGGATAGGATCAATCATCCCAATAGTACATCTTGATCTGCAACTAGTTTTGGATAAGAACCACAGGGTATTTGAGACACCCACGGACCTACCCCCCTCCGGGGGTGAGCATGATCATCGCATCCATCTCCTCTCAGGTAGTCATCCCTCCAATGTATGTCCCTACATGTATCCATTTGCTCAAAAAAATGAAATAGAAAAAATAGTGAAGAAATTATTGGAGGCAGGGATAATTCTCCCAAGTACAAGCCCATATTCACCCCATGTCGTGATGGTCTTAGAAAAGAAAGGGTTGTGGTGCATGTGTCCATATATTTGTTCCCTTAATAAATTGACGATTAACGATAAGTTTCCCATTCATGTCATTGATGATCTATTGGATGAACTTCAAGGTGCTTGTTTCTTCACCAAATTAGATCTTCGCTCAGGCTATCACCAGATTCGGATGAATGAAGCAAACATTCACAAGACTTCTTTCAAAAATCATGAAGGGCATTATGAATTCTTGGTAATTCCTTTTGTCCTTTGCAATTCCCTATCTACCTTCCAAAGTCTCATGAATAAACTCTTGAAGCCCTATCTTTGGCAGTTTGTTTTGCTTTTATTTGATGAAATCCTCATTTACATCTGCACTTGGGATCCCCATCTACACCATGTGGACAAAGTACTTCAATTATTACAGGACAATCAATTGTTTGTCAAAAATTCCAAGTGTGTTTTTGGAGAAAGTGAGGTCGAATACTTGGGACACATTATGGACCATGATGGGGTAAGGGTGGACCCCAAAAAGATTCACTCCATGCAGGAGTGGCTGAGACCCATGAATTTGAAGTGCCTTTGGGGTTTCTTAGGCCTCACGATATATTACCAGAAATATTTCACCATTCTGGAAACATTGTCAGGCCATTGATGGACCTTCTCAAGAAGAATGCATTTCATTAGACACAGGAAGCAGAGTAGGCTTTCATAACATTAAAGTAGGCCATGTGCACTACCCTCGTCTTAGCATCCCCTGACTTCAACAGAACTTTTTTTGTGGAATCGGATGCTTCTGGAACTGGTATTGGTGCAGTTCTCACACAAGATGGTAGACCTCTTGCTTTCACTAGTCAGGCTTTGAGTGGCTGCAATATAGGAAAATTTGCATATGAAAAGGAAATGATGGTCATTCTCCATGTTGTGCACACATGGCGACCATATCTATTTGGACGTCATTTTTAGATTAAAACATATCACCATAGTCTGAAATATTTCTTGGAGCAGCAGTTAGCCTACCCGGAACAGAACAAGTGGTTGACCAAAATGTTGGGCTATGATTATGAGATCATATATAAAAAAAGGAAAAGACAATGTAGTGGTTGATGCATTATCCAGACAATATGAGGATGAAGTCTCCCTCTTTGCATTATCATTACATGTTCCTAATCGGATTGAGGAAGTGCGACAAGAGTGGCTAACACACCCAACCATATCAAAGGTAATTCAGCGACTTTAGGAGGACCCTAACCCTCCCCTCGGCTACACTTGAAAAGAAAACATCCTTCGGTATAAGGATCACTTGGTTCTGTCTCTTTCTTCAACCCTCAATCCTCAGATCTTAAATGAGTTGCACTCATCTTCTCTAGCTGGTCACTCAAGATTCCAAAAGACATATGTTCATGCTCACCGTTCTTTTTTCTAGGAAGGCATGAAGAAGGACATCCTTACCTTTGTCGTTGAATGTGATGTCTGCCAATGCGATAAGTGTGAAAATATCAAGACCCCGAGAGATATAAATCCGTTACCCATTATGGCTTCCATTTGGACTAACATCTCCATGGACTTTATAGTGGGCCTTCCAAAAGAGGGTAACAAGTCAGTCATCACGGTCGTGGTAGATCGCCTCTCTAAGTATGCACATTTTTGTGCCTTACCAAACCCTTTTACACCAGCTATGGTAGCCCAAGTTTTCATTGATCAGATTTTGAAATTGCATAGCATGCCAACATCCATTATGTTCAATCATGACCTGACCTTCACCAACACATTTTGGTGAGAATTGTTTAAATTACAAGGCATGCAACTAAACATGAAAATAGCCTACCACCCCCAAATGGATGGCCAAACGGAATTTGTCAATAAATGTTTGGAAACATACTTACACTATTTTTCTTTGGACAAACAACATGAGTGGGTGCAATGGTTACCTTTGGTCGAGTGGTGGTACAACACTTCCTATCATACAGCCACCAAAATGACACCATATGAAATGGTGTATGGCCAACAACCACCTACACTAACTTTTTATCTTCCATGCACATCAAAGGTCCAAGATATTGATAAGTTGTTGCAAGGTAGAGCATCTACCCTCGCAGATATGAAGGATAATTTACACATCACCCAAAATCGTATGAAGCAACAGGCTGACCAACACTGTTCTGAAAGGGTTTTCCAAGAAGGTGATCAGGTGTTTCTCCAACTCCAACCTTACAAAAAAACATCACTCAAAGAACATGTCCACCACAAGTTGGCACCTAGAATTTATGGCCCCTGTCATATCATCAAACATGTTGGTCCAGTTAAATTCCTACAAAATCGCACTTCCAACTACCTTTAAAATACATCTGGTGGTTCATGTTTCTAGTTTGAAGAAGGGGTGGGTCAGAATTGTCGGGTTCAAACCATATTGCTTGAATTAGATGAAGAAGGCTCCCTTTGGCTCCAACCAGAATCAGTCCTCAACGTGCACGAGCGTCACTTGCATGGAATAACTATCAAAGAAGTTTTGATCAAGTGGAAGGACACATCTCCATAGGATGTGACTTGGGAACCAGTTGTCATATTGCAACAATTTATGCATATTTATCCTTTAGGATAAGGATGCTTTTGAAGGGGGAGGGCATGTTAGGATCTGATCCTAACCCCTCTTATTTGGTCATTAGTTAGCAGGATATATTTTCCATGTAATAAAGGTCGACATTAGTTAATAAGGCCTATTAAATAAATGTGAACAAGTCAAAGTCAGAAGACCTAATAGAAGCTTGGATATATTTTCCATGTAATAAAGGCTGAAATTAGTTAATAAGGCCTATAAAATAAATGTGAACAAGTCAAAGTCAGAAGACCTAATAGAAGCTTTCGCTTCTAGAAAGATCTTTCTCTATAATGTTCTCTAGAAGATAGAATTAGTATAAATAAGAGTAACAAGTATGAGAAAGGATGTATTCAGAATTATTGTAATAGAGCATTGCTCTACTAGAGTTTCCCCCTTCAAAGTGGCAAGTGAACATTGTTCCCTTTTCAATAAAAGGTATCATTTTTTGTGTTCTCTTCTCTATATTTTGTTGTTCCATTGGTAATTTCTGTGATATTTCTTGTCTCTGCTCATAATAACATAACCATGTGCATAATAGAAACATGTCATGATCACCCCCTCTCCTACCTAAGTCATGTTATTCAAATTGTAAAGCATCCATGCTAGAGCAAAGAGTTGACACATAACCAAACCCCCACTAACACTGAGTCTAATAGGAAGCACTTTGTCATAGCCTTGCAATGTATGGTGAAATCCTACCATGGAGCTATGTGTTGAAGACCTTGACAAAGGATAGATTGGTGCTATGAATTCATGTTTTTCCTTGTAAATTATCAATGCAATGAGATTTCTAACCATGCAATGTGAAATATTTATTGGCAGACTCAATGCATCTTGTTCTTCCAGCCTTGTTAACCTCTCTCTAAGTGCATTTCGAGGCGTCTTTATATTATTCTTCACTAATAATTCTAGTAGCTTGTTTTTCCAGCCTTGTTAACCTCTCTATAGCTTCATTTTGAGGTGGCTTTTTATTATTCTTAACTAATAATTCTACTAGAATATGTGCCACACAATATTATAATATTATATGTATGTCTTTTGATGAATTTATTTTGTCTTTTTCATGTACATTATTTTCCATCATTTGGTGTGATAAGAACCTTTTAATGGATACAAATAGATCTCATAGATTAGTGGTCAAACTCGAATCCATTATAGACATCTTAATGAATTCCATCATAGGAACAATAATCCAATGGTATCTATCTTGGATAATCACGACCATTAATCCAATAGTATTTCACTTGGCTTATTATTTTCTATGCAATGTTTATTAATGTGGAACGAATTCCCCCATAGTGGCATGCCACTTTAATAAGTGTGTAATAACTCACATGGGTAAAATCCATAAGTAGGAGTGCACAAAAAATACATGATACCAAAACCATAAACAATTTTACTATCATATTGAAGGAGTACACAATCAAATCAAATCATTACACCAAATTCTCAGTGATTCTAGTGAGTTTAGTTGAATTTGATGACTTTTTTAATATTTTATTAAATAAATCATATCTACATATATGTGTTGATGTTATGGATGTATATTTCAATATTCATGTCAAATTATGGGTATATTTTATTCCATGGAATTTATGTACTTGATTCATTAGCCTATTGTTGCAATATATTTATAAATCATATGGCTTCTGATGAAGAGGGACTATCAAATGATGATGTTAGGAGCAGATAAGGGGATGAAGAAGACCATAGAAGAAAAGGAAAATATATTATAAACAATGATAGAAAAACAAAAAACTCTAAGTTAGTTGTAATTACATACTTTATGATTGTTATATAATATTGAAAAACATGTATTTATTTTATGAGATGTTTATTTATAATCATCATCGTTACTTACATCCGTTAGGGGTAGACCGAGTGGTTGGGATCAATAGTGTTAATGCCACAGAACTTGGTTCAAATCATTCCTAACCTCAACACGTGATTGCAATCTTTGTGTGAAAAGATGGAGCTTATAGTGGAATCCCTACAAATTTGAACCTGTGTCTCATGGGCGTGAATTTGTTGAGTTATCGATTCCCCTAGACCAAAGAAAAAAATCCTAATCATTACTTACTTATTCTATTTTATGTTCCAAAAAAGCTTAATAACAAAAAATAGAGAATTCCTAAAATATATAACAAAAGGAGAAAATGATCCAAAACCAACTCCCAGACATAGTAAATCTTAGCATTGTAGTTATGATAGGATTTATAATGTATTTTTCAATAAAATTTAGAGTGTAATTGAATCCAATATACTACATTTTTCATGGTACTTTATTCAGTTTATGACATGCAAATTAATATTTGATCACAAGGCACAGAATGATAATGAAAAGATATTACGACAGTGATTCAAGGGAATTAGAGGGTATTGACAACTTTTAAACCTATATATTTTTTATTACATCTTTAACAGTTCATAACTTTTTAATTTATTGAATTCATGTTCTTTTATTATTTTTTTACAAAGTGGGTGAGGAGGAATCAAAAGATGAAGAGGGAATTGAGAACAATTCAATAAAATTCTAATGTCAAATTCATTTCACTTCCTTATATGTATAGAAATGTATTTGTGTTATGTTGTATACAACATTGACATTTTCATAGAGTGGCAATGTACCACTTATTTATAGGCAATTCAATCAACTTTTGATAGTGTCAAATTAATTTCCTTTACTTATGTGTATAAATTGTTCATGCTATGTCATATACAAAGTTGACATTTTCCTCAGGTGGTGGTGTACCACTTTTTTTGCCTTGGAAAATAACTCTCCAAGAAATTCACATGCACTTCCCCTCATTATAAGGATGGTACCTAATGTAAATGAGGTACCTAAGTTCCAAACACCTCGCCCTAAGGGAATCAAATAGAGTTGAACATGTGAACTCCCCTACAACGAGGAGAGATCTCATGTCTGGATCAAGACCACTTGAGCTAACCCTCTAGGATGGTAGTGTACCACTTATTTACAAGCAAAAAAATTACATAGTTATTTTATGATAAAATTTTAAAATTTCATCATTACATAGTTATTTTATGATAAAATTTTAAAATTTCATCATTACATAGTTATTTTATGATAAAATTTTAAAATTTCATCATTACATAGTTATTTGCTTCCATGGTCTAAAATAAATTGAATGTTAGTGAAATAAAATATTATAAATGCATTTATGGATACATGGTTTCTCACTCTCGTGATGTGAAATTCATTGAATGTTAATAAGGTATTGTGTTTATACATACATGATTTTTGCTCTCGTGATTAGTACATTGCAAATAAGACTTTTACTAATTATAATTTTCATTAATATTTAAATATTATAAAAAATAATAATTAATGAAATTAATATTAATAATTAAATTAATAATGAATAAAAATTGTTATTAATTTTGTTATTATAATTATTTTTTAAATTAATTTAAAATAACAATCATTTAAATAATCAATAATAATTAAATGAATACAATAATTAAAAAATTAATTATGATTATTTTAACATTAGAAGGATGCATTTTTACGTTAATTCAACATAAAATGTATTTATTACGATGCTAGAACATGATTTTATTTTGACGCAATGAGTACATTAATCCATCATCAATTGATGCCAAATAGATGCAAAAACGATGCTTTAAAAATAATATTGACGCAAAAATATACTCACCTCGACGCTTCTAGGACACACATAACACGTACTTGACAGAAAGGAGATGCAAAAGGGTTTTTTCACAATTAATTGATGCCATATGACACCATCGACGCAGAAATCATATTTGCATCAATATTTTCATCACTAAGACGATGCTTCCAAAAGCATGTGTCAAAATAAGAGAATCAAACACGAGGAAATTACGACACAAAACAAAACATCCTCCCATGCATCACATTTTGCATCGTGAAAACTTGATTTTTTCCAAAAAAAAATGACCTACGCCGCCACAGTGAATGCGATGCTACAACCTCATATTGTAGTAGTGTGTTGGTTACTTGGGTTGACCCAGGTTCTGATCTCAAATAGGTTTCCAACAAAACCCTCAAAACTATCGGCCCTCCTGGTAAACCAAAAGGCAACGCTGCGAATAGAGTGCACAACACAATTTCACCCGAGATAGCTTTATGGGGGACTACAATACTTAGGTGTTTGCAGTCTAGGAATGAGTGGAGATTATGTTTAGATTATTTTCCTCATACATCATCATAATTAATCATTCATCTACTTATATGATTATTTCATCTTTAAACCTATGCATGCATGTTGTTATAACTAGTTTTTAACCAGTCATTCTTGAGTTAATGATTAACAGAATAGTAAAATCATTCATTAGAAATCGCATAGAACACAATGTTTTACCGTGGTTCACCCCCTCCTGGGTTACGTCCACAAAGATCTGGATCTCTGCTCTTTTATTTAGTCTACTGCAAAATTTGCGCTGCGCCCATTACATCTTCAGGATTACAATCAAAATGAGGGTAAGTACCCTCTGGGAGGTTGACTACATCACACCAGGCTCTTCAACCTGTGACCTAACCCTCAAAAAATAGCGTATTCGACTCTACCACAAGAACCATAACAAAACTCACTACAATCAATAGATTCTGAACACCTAACCTAGACCTCCAAGGTTTTTATTTGTATTAATATATCAGTATGTAGTCGTTACAATCTTTGTCAAAAACCCTAACCCTAGCATAGTTAGGCCTATTTGCATGTGTGCCACGCTGTTTTTCTTTATTTTTCTACGTGTTGATTTTCTACCTCCTAAGGCCTGTGCTCCAAAAAGAGACCTTCTCTTCTAAAATTAGGCATGTGCCCAAAATAGATCTTTCTCCCAAAATAGGCTTGCACCAACAGGCCCCCAACACTGACATGTGGCTCGTCCCAAGCCACTCAGGTGATCTTTTCTCCATGCACGACCTTCTCCAAGTCATGAAACTTCCCCTCTAGTTTCTCCCATTTGGATTTCGCTTGCGCAACTATCTTTGTGATCTCCTCTACCATCTGCATTGTAATGTGTTCCTACAAAGACTTTGCACTCTCTGCATGAACCTATGCCATCCTTGTCTTCTCCTCCTCCAGTTCAACAATTATTTGTGTTTCTTATTGTTGGCCCTTGACCAAGTTTTGGGAGTTTCTTGGTCATGTTGACCTAGTTTGGGACTTCGACATCCTGTCAAAGGAGGAGCGCAAGACGAAGCGAAGATCACGGGATATCGGCCCCCTTTTGGGCCTCTTTTTGAGTTTTTGGGAATATGTAACGGGAAAGGGATGTCGGCCCACGGGTTTACCCATGTTTAGGCCTATTTTGTATATATAAATAGATGCCTAGGCTAGGAAGAAAAAGGGGAGACGAATGAAAGGATAAGTGTTAGATCTAAGTGATGTGAATGTATGCTAAGTGCAAGTAGGGTTTTTGGATGCATTGTGCATGATTGTAAGAGACTTGCAGAGCTGAGTGCAAGTAGTAGTGACAGATTGTGAAAGGCTTAGTGTTGTAACACGAGGAAGAAGGATCTAGCGAGTTGTGCAGATCTCTTTTCCTTTGTGGAGTAGGGTTTTTTGAGGCTCTGTGTTGTAACATATTGATTGAAGGCAATAAATAAGAAGAGTTGGTGGGCGTAGCCCGGAGAGGGGTGAACCATGTAAACAACATGTTATCTTGCTTTGTGCTTGTCTAAATGTGTTTATGTCTTCTTTGCTTAGTGCTTTGAGATGATTAGATAGATCTGTTTATGCTCAATACTAATGATGTATAGAATGTTAGATCTAATGTACATGAATATATTCAATGCTTGATTGGTTACATCTAACCTATTTACTTATGCTAAGTGCATGTATACGGTAGATTAGTGTGGATATTGCGAGGCTTTGTTCTATACGTGAAGTAGATAATGATTGCATGTTAAAGAACTGAAGGTGATAAATGTTTTATTAAGTAATAAAATCGGATACGTGTCCCAACTAAGGTTGCAAAAAACTTGAGTCTTGCAACCACCACCTCAGGTGAGACTTCATATGCCCATTGGGTGTTATTAGAAGAGAATTACGGTAGTTAGGGTTTGTTAGTGCGTTGTTAGCATTGAACCCTAGGTGCGCCCCTGTGCCAACAAATGATTATGTTGTCAGGACCAGCTGATTGTTGGGAAATAAGGAAGAAGAAACTTTGTGCAAGATTCATCCTAAAAAGTGTGAAATCTAAATGCGTGGGTTGTTTCCCTAGATAGCATCATTTTACTTGTGTGAAACTACATTGCTAAAAGGGAAGGCCATAATGAAGGAAAAGCTCGATCTAAAGGAGGTGGGATCTGAAGGAAGGAAGCAAGATCTGAAATCTTTGTGATATAAGAAAGGTAAAAGTGGAAACTTGTAAGAATAGTTAAAAAGTCTTATATCTGAAAGCTTTGTTCTCTGATAAAGGTAAGAATAGTTAAAAAGTCTTAGATACAGCTTTGTTATATACGTAAAGTAAGATAAAATTAGAAATTTTTGTTTCAATTATGAATCTAAGTATGTTTGTTAGATTCTATCCTAGCTTAAAAACTAGGGCAGCAATAGATAAAAGATTTGTTATGAATAGATCTTATAAGAATCATGAAAATTATGTTATACATATGCATAGAAAAGATGTTTGGACTAACAAATGAATCCGTGAGGATCTAGATAAGAATCATGAAAGATATGTTATACATATGCATAGAAAAGATGTTTGGACTAACAAATGAATGCAGGATCCTAGAAAGAATTTGTTTCAGGTTAGCTCATACGATCCTAGTGCACAGTACAGCAGAAGTTGGGGATCATTTAAAAGGAAGAGAGGATTAACCCTTTGTTACCGTTGCAAAAGGTCAGGACATCTTGCTAAGGAATGCCCTGGTGGAAGACCTAGTTGTCTTTGTTGTAAAGCTCTAGACCATGAACTACTGGATTGCCCTAGAATGATCGCTAAGCTTGAAGGAATGAACCTAAATCGATAGAACCCTAAGGCAGATCCAGAAAAGGTAGAACCCCAGAAAGAATCAGAGAAAGTATTGATACAGATGAAAGAAACTATGAATGACCACCAACATGTCAACTTATCAAAGAGCTTCAAAGAGAAGGAATGCATCGAAGCAAGAATAGGAGACTTTGACATTGACTGTGTTCTGGATGAGGAAACACAAATGAATATTATGCCAGAGAGAACCTGGGAAGCTATAGGAAGGCCTGTTATGATCCCTTCACTAGGAGGAATAGGTTTATTCAAAGGAAAGCGAGTAAACCTATGTGGAAGGATCGCTCAGATACCTATGACTGTCAATGGAGCTTCGACAGAAGAAGACTTTGAGATTATTAAATTTGTTGAAGATAGCGCCCCGTTTACCATACTAATAAGAAAACCTTGGATTGATAGATATCAAGCCAGACGAAAGGAAGCAGAAGAAGTTTTGGAACAAAAGAAACAAGAGTTAAAAGACTTTATGACCGGAAGGATCGCGCACTTGATTGAGGAACAGGAGAGCAGATCGCAGATATTTAATACTAGAATCATGGATGTCAAAGCTAAGAAAACACTAGAGGATCCTTAGAAGATTGAATTACCTATCCCAGACACAGAAGAAGTATTATCCAGGAACCCTAGGAAATAATTTCAACAGTGTGAAGTACCTAAGACCAAAGAAGAAAAGAATCAGATTGAGACAAGCATTACCAAGACAAAGCTCACTGGAAAGAAGGATAGAAAGTTAAGAAAGAAAAGGGCTAATACTGAAAGGTTACAGGAGGTTCTAGAGGAGACCTCGCAGAAAGAAAAGTTGCAGAATTGGAGCTTCACTGAGATATCATAACAGCGACACATGTCACTTTGCCATGATGAAGAAATATAGTCGTTGGGGTCGATATATCCATTCGACTTCCACTCCGAACGGACAGAAAAGCAATAAAGGTTCGTCATCTGATCGTTGGACCGTGCCATAACGAATCGAACAGGAGTTAATGGAGGCTCATACCCATTGCAAGACAATCGTTGTCGATTTACCTATTTAGCTCGTCGCGCCACGCACCGAGAACACTTTTGCCAAATGAGAATTCGAGCCCACAGACTAAGCCGAGTTTATACAATGATCATTGTGCTCTCGTTCTCTATCTCATTACCGTGTCTGATTTGTTCCTCGATCCTGCGAATTGTTTACCCCGAGTGCGTATGTCGGAAGTATTGAGCGCTACAGAGAAAGTTGTGGAGGAATTTTTGATCGACTTGATGACAGAGAGAGTCATGTTGGAGCAAGGGTTGTCTACAGGTGTACAAGCATTGTCGACGAAAGGACTGCAGGCCTCTCCTTCCACTTCTCAAGCCAGTCCATCCTGGCCAGCTAATGAGAAACGAATGAAGCACAGAGATGATATCATGAATGCTAAGCTGATTCTCAGCATTCTACCTACTTATCTACCACCTCTGAGTGGCGCCATCAATCGTGACAATGTACCCTTTGAATTTGAGTATACTTTGATCATTGTGTACCTTCTGAAAGAAGTGTGCGCAGTTCGTGCTAACCAAGATAAGCTCACTGCATTGAAGATCAGTGACTTTAACCTCGGCGACAAGACGATGAGATGAGACTAGTACTGTGCTTCCAACTTGATAGTTGTGACGTAAAGCCAGTCTAGTATCTTACTTCCAGCTTGAGTGTTGTGATGTAAAGCAAGACGTTGAGATGAGACTAGTACTGTGCTTCCAACTTGAGAGCTGTGACATAAATCTAGTCTAGTATCTTGCTTCCAGCTTGATTGTTGTCACGTAAAGCAAGACGAGTATCTTTCTTCCATCTTGAGAGTTGTGACGTAAAGCTAGTCTAGTATCTTGCTTCCAGCTTGATTGTTGTACATAAAGCAAGACGAGTATCTTGCTTCTAGCTTGATTGTTGTGACGTAAAGCAAGACGAGTATTGTGCTTCCAGCTTGAGAGTTGTGACATAAAGCCAGTCCAGTATTATAATGATGAGTCAGCCTCATGCTGTGATGATGATGTATTAGTTTTATACGAATTCATATTGATGCAGATGATGATTGCATTCCTTTGGGAATGACGATGTTGTCGATGAAGAAAATTTCCGATGATTTATAGATACTCCAGTCAGTGTTCCAAGATGATATTGATGATGTTGTCCTCCTGATGTTGTTGATGATGCAGTCCTCTCTCTCACCTGATGTTGTTGAAGAATACCCTTCTTGTTAAGGGGGAGTGTTGAAATAATGTAACTACAAAGTGTATTCTAATTATTATTTGATATATTATTCATTAGATCAATCCCCATTGTGGATTGATTATGTCAGCTACTGTAAAGGACCAAATCCCCTTTTGTGGATTGGTCATAATGTAATTGTAATAGGCAGAAAGAAAACGGCCCTAGAATATATCAAAGAGGCCCCATAATATAATAAAGGTCGTTATAACCACCTAGAAGAAGAAGTCGGCCCTACCAGTGAAAAGACACTTTCACATGTGCCAGATTTGTATAAATAAGGAGGCTAGTGCCTCACTTAGACACACACTCACTTGTTCATTGAGAGACAAGTTTTGGAGCCATAGTTGGAGAAGAGAGAGAGAGAGAGAGAGAGAGAGGTGCATCTTTGGGAGAGGACTTTTTGTACTTGTTTGAGTTATCTCTTGGCATTGTATTGGCTATCTATATTAAGGAAGTTTTGTTGGGTTTTCTGCCCCATGAGGGTTTCCCAGGATAAATGATGTGTCTCTTGTGATAGTGTATTTCGCAATGATCATATCTTATGCTATTGTTATCTATTGAAATGCAAAGAACTCTAATAATAGCTTAAACCTTAAAAAAGTGTACATGTATAAAAGATTCGTACAAGAATGTTAATTGTGTGTAACTATTGAACATAAATTTCCATTAATTCCTTTCATTATGTGCCACTTTACGTAAAATAAATCGCTTTATCATTTTCCCTGTCATATATTTTCATTTACATACATTCTCTTGTTCAAAAATAGATGTAGATTGTTCATATACAGAGAATTTTACAAGAAATCTACAAATCAGATTTTAAAAGTTTAAAATTAAAGAAGGGTGTCTGTTGAGTTATGGATTTTCTTTCCTATTTTACATTATTCCTACTCAATTTCTCCCTTTTATGTTTGAATTGTTGTGTCATTCTCAGAGCTATAGATAAAACATATTTAACAAAGTTGTAATAGATGTTTATCATGTTGTGTCTTGTATTTTACTTAATAATTTTGCACTAATTGAAATGATGATGGAAATTAGATAAGATTTTTCAGCTGAGTGAGTAATAGAGGTGGAAATAGAGGGAGAAGAGGAAGATTGCCAAATGTATTTTGGAAACAAGGGAGGCACAAGACAATGAGGTTTTCCATACACTTTGATGTTGATTTAAAAGAATTTAACTAGATAGTACAAATTGGCTACCTAAACCTTGGTGGGAATCATGTTTTGCCTCAGCCTCTAGCTCCTCCTAGTGCTCCTCCTAGTGCCTCTCTACAGCCACATCCCAACATTGCAGACTTTCCTGAGCCTCATGTCCAGCCAAGCAATGATGGTTGGGACAACAACCCTATAAATCCTCCCTTTGGTGTTGCACAATGGCCTAATAATCCTCTTCATCCTCTCCCTCCTCTACATTTAGTACCACACGTTGCATTAGTTTCCTCCATGGACCATTCACCTCCTAAATATTACAAAGTGCCTCCCATGACCTCTAAATAGACAAAGGGAAGAATCATACCACCTCTCCTAGCTTTGAAGCACCTCAATCCCCCTCTATACATTCCAAACAACAATCAGCCAAAGAAGACAATGGCAAGAGAGAGATCACCTCATGTGACATGCACCCTGAAATAGTAAAGTTGCATGAGAAGAAGTCTTATTATGAAGACTTTCTCGATATTAGGCCAAATGTGTGAGAATGTAGAAAGGAAAGAGAGTATTTTTTCAAAAATAAATACCCCTACTTATTTAATTTGTATCATAACATTGTTATTTTAGACACTTGATACATTTTTGAGATGGACAACGAGCATACAATATTATTTTTTGAAACTATAAATATGATATCATTTTGGTATTTTGGGAGATAAAAGTGTTTGTTGATTTGGTATATTTTGGATGGGTATCTTATTTTGATATATTTCATGATGTTGATATATTTATATTGTTTAATCATTTTTGGAGTTACAAGGGAATTTTTGGGAAATAAAAGAGCGAAGACCTAGTGGGACCCCACCTGTAATTTAAATATTTATTACCCTTATAATAAATAAAGTTGTCTTCTCTTAAATAAAGTTAATTTACTTTTTAAAATAAAAGTAGTTAAACTACCCAACTACTTTATGAAAATATAAAAGAATGAGAGCAAGACACGGAAGGCATGAGAAAATAGAGAAGTAAAGTGGCTTTTGATAAGGTATGCTTTAAACCTCAAGTGAGATTATTATCTATTCATTTCATACTAAGTTTTCATTAGATCTGAGCTATCTTGTTGACACCAAGGTTATTCTGAAGGTGGCAAAGAAAAGGCTAGGAAGCATTGACTGGTGATATACTCCAAGGTCATTTATTTTCCTGAATGTTTGTTTGGTCTTAGTTAGAAGTTATGAAGTCATTCAATGCTAATTATTGCTAGTTTTAGAGAAATCAAAACAGCAATGCACTTGTAGATTGGACTGATATAGCTCGGTCTTTTGTTTTGGTCTTCATTGTTTTTTACACTAGTAGTCTATGTATGAGTTAACTAAAATCTTGGACTTCTGAGAATTACACTGGTCCAAATCCTCACAGGGACTTGAAGAGATAGTCTCAGTAGTAACTCATATTGATATTAAATAAAATGTTTAATGATTTCTTTGCACTTGGACTTTTTATATTCCGATTTCCATATTTATTCTTTACTTATTTACATGCTTATATAAATTCATTCACTATGCAAGCACACTTTTCACTTATTTTAGATTATTTCAAATAAAATACATATAAAAATTACATATTTATAAAATAGCATCAGATCCAAGAATCACATTTCTTGAGGTCTAATCGATATTTTTGACAGGCTATGAACCTAGGGTTATAATCACACCTATCTCACCTATCCTGAAGAGATTCAAAATGGTCGAGTAAGGATATTTTCATTCCTTGCATCATCATGTACTATAACATGTCATCTTCAGTGTCCCACTGATCTTATGCAATTTTCACATTCCAAGATAAAGTTGTGGTAGAATTACCAAAACCCGTTGTTTTTTTTCCTATTTCAAGAGATCAAACTTGTACACCTTGTTACTCTGCACTTGTAGCACATAAAGATGTGAAATTTGGAGATGAACCTAATATGTCATCTTCTAAATGGCATTGTTATTACTTCAATTAGACCTTTCAAACCCCAGATATGATATTTTTGGTAGAACCTATGCTTTAAGCAAGGTTTCACCACTGTGAAAATGCCCTAACTTCTTTTCAATCCCACAAGTCCCACACCAATCCAATATTCTATATTATTGTAATGATGATGATAATAATAAAATATTTAAATAAATAATAATTTAAATTTAAAAATAATAATAATAAATAGAATGAAAATGTTACAATAACTCATTTGAAAGAGCTCAAATCAAGGATCTTCCACTCTGATACCAAATGTTATGATTCAAATAACCCAAATAGAATTAAAATAGAAAGAAATAGTAATGCCTCGCCTAAGAATGATAAAAAAAAATTGAATAGCAATGTCACTTTGAGGGGGCAACCTCCTTCACCCCTTAAAAATACAAAGAATAAGTAATGATATGTTTATGAATGATAATAAGTGAATGAATAACAATGTCACTTCGAGGGGGAACCTCCATTACACCTTATGTTTACAAATAACTCTCAATTGTCCCTAAAACTATATCTCCTTGGTGTGTGTGTGTGTGTGTGTGTGTGTGTGTGTGTGTGTGTGTGTGTGTGTGGGAGACAAAGGGGTACGCCTACAAATAATGAATCTACTACTAATGACAACAATGGTATAACAATAGCAATATAATAGTCCAAGCCCTCGGAACTTAACGGTGCATTTTCTCTCATATCTACAATAGTGTGTTGGCTATCAAGGATTTACACAACCACTATGAATTCTTGTAAGTGTGTCCACAATTTCCCTTAGCATCTTGCCATATCATAGCCTTAGATTAAAGGCACTGGCATTCATTCAATTATGAATGCATACAACAAAATGGAAAATTCTCCCTTGGGGATCAATTTCAAATTTTCTGAATTTAAGATAATTGATCTACATTCCTATTATACTTTACATCAATTTCCAATTTTAAAAGTTATATATATATATATATATATTAGTTTGCATGTGAAACTCACATTTTCACATTTTGTTTAAATATACTTAAATGTATTCCTAAATTCTAAAAAAACGAGTTAACTACCATGTTAAATGGCATAGGTATGAAAAAAAAATAAGTTAACTACCATGTTAAATGGCACAGGTAAACAATATAATGATATAATATTATAAGTAATCTCGGTAAATTTGAGAACCTCGTCAAGTGAAAGTGGTGGGCATTGGACAAGCCATCCAAAAGAACTAAGACAAGGAAATCCCCTTAAAAGCCAAGAGTTTAACCAAATAACGGTAACCAATTCCAGATAATTCCAAAGAAAATAACAAAACAGGGTAAAAAATTGTAAAAGAAATCAGAAAGAAGATAAAAGAATAAAAAATGTAAGAAGTGAATTCATCATTTGATTATCCATTTTATCAAAAAATCCTACAACCACCTTAAGAGTTCGATGGCTTTTGTACTTTTTTATATAGTAATATAATCACTTTCAAAGAAGTGAATCAATTTTCCAAAGAAGGGAGCATGCCAATTCCAACTCAAAAACAATGAAATTGTAGAGAAAATTAACTTGTACATTTTTTAAAAAATTAAAATAAAATAAATTCTTAATGCAATTTGTATGAATAGAGAACAAGCAATTACCATCCAAAATGTGATGAAAAAGGAGACGAGGACTCGATCCTTGACAAAATGTGATGAAAAAGGAGATGAGGACTCGATCCTTGAATATTTATGGTTATTAAAATGATGAAATCAGCCACAAAATATGTTATACTCCAAGCATGAGTAAGTGGCTTTAAGATTTCTTTAAGCATGGAATAAGTCTAATGCCTTTTTTTTAAATCGCTCAAAAGATGAGGGGTGTATGGTAAACGCTTATTACTCTGTTTTTATGTGTTTTTTTCAAAGGAAAGCCTAGATGGAGAGCATTATGATTTTATTTTTTTCGTTTTAAATATGAAAATGCATATACAAAGAAAAATGAACTCACTATGGAGTTTTGATTGACACTATGCTTGTACATCTGCTACAAGATCTTCTACTTTCTATGTTCTACTCCAATAACCCACTCCCTTGCTCTACACAACTATGGAACAATTATCAATATAACAAGAATGAAATCGTTTCCATTCTTACTAACCCAATATTTAACATGTCATGATAGTCATATAGGGTTAGGGTTTTTGCATGCCTCAACTCCTAATTAGGGTTAGGATTTTGTACCCTCTAGAATCTTCTTGAAAGTCCACACATGACTAGTTCCACATGTGTGAGTAATGGCAGTTGCGGTGGCATCCACTCGATACTATTGGTGGTTAACTTGCGGGGAGCATAACTTCCTCATACGAACTTTGATTGAGGTGATGTTTACACCATTAGAAAGCTCTCAATTTGTTGAACAACATCAAAATGTTAATAACCATGTCTGCAAAAAAATTTACCCCAAAAGCAATTGTTTAGTGCCACAAACAAGCTCTAGAAGTTTTAGGACCCCATATCACAAATAGGGCTTGGTCCATAAATGGACCCTACAAGTCAATAACTCCAATTTTTCACTCAAAAAGTGTCGAAATAGAAGATAAATTATATAGTGATCCATTTCAGATCATACCTACCCATTTTTGGAGGCTTTTGGTCCCCAAAATATTTGATTAAAGGAGATGAGGAAATTTTTCCTCTACCTTCTTCCTAGAATATCATTTGCCCTTGCCATGAAGTTATCCTTTCAACCCAACATACTAGAGTTCACGTTGCCTCCATCTAGTTGTTATGTACTTCATTTTCAAAACTATATCCTCTACCAACTATGTCTAATCTTCGAGTGCTAAGTTCGCTATGGTAGGTAAGACTTGCCCATCACTTTCCTAGTCTAACATGGAAGGCTCGTAGAGTTTCAAATTTTTCACATTCACTACTAATTAAATGCACACATATATAGAGATGTAGACTAAGTCTGTAGCTATTTTCACCTCCCTGCTTCAACACTTCAAAAGGACCATACTATAGAGCCTTGATATTTTTACCAGTTATATGTAGTCTTTCTTTGTTTAGATGCAACCAAACTCTATCTCTTGTCTTGAATTTCTTCTCAATTTGGTGTCGATCATGATGGGCCTTGTACCTTTTATGTGACTTCTTCAATGTCTCATGTACTTGAAAATGGATTTTCCTCATCTTATCAATGAATTTTTCAGTGTTCAATTCTTCTCTTGTGGTGTCTTCCTTTGCTCCTCCTTGTTGTCCATACCAAACCAAGTTTCAAAAGGGAACTTACCAGTGGAATTGTGAATTGTTATATTTTAAGAGTGTTGAATATAAATCAAATTTCAATCCCAACTCCTTGGATTCTTTTGATGCTAACCCCTCAAATATTGAACCAATGTCCTATTCACTACTTATGCTTTCTCATCTGTGTATGGATGGAAATGTGTATACCTCTTTAAATTGGTGTTCGTTTTCTCCCAAAGTGTAGTCCAAAAGGCACTGAGAAACCTAGTATCTATATCTAACATGATGTTCCTTGGTATCCCAAAGTCCACCCAGAGCTTTTCAAAGAACATGATTGGTGCATCTTGTCCCTTGATGGTCTTTTTACAATGCATGGGAGTGCACATTTTACTAATCATGTCAACTACCACAAATAGGTAGGCATGTCCCCTCCTACTTCTTGGAAAACCACCCACAAGATCCATGGAAATGTTATCCCATGGTTTAGTAGTTACAATGGATGGTATAAACCTTACTTCCTATTATCGGGTTTGTTGGTACAACAAGGTATGCAACCTTTAATAAATCAAACTACATCTTCTTGCATATTGTTCCAATACACATACCTTTGTAGGTTGGCTACTATTTTCCCAACATAAAAATTCCCTGAAACTTTGAAAATGTGAGCCTCTCTAATAAGTTGTTGTTAAATACCAAAGATCTAAATAGAAAAATACCACAATAGATCCAGAGAACAATATAGAAAACCCACACTTTATTATTATGAAAACCCTTAGGGTAGGCAAACATCATACAATAGATCATATTACGTAAGGGATCCACTCATTTTCACTTGCCTCTTTGAGGGGTCAATCTCTTAATGAGCTATCGCTCCAAACACGATACTTCTTGAATTTTCAATACATTGCTTGAACCCCTTTATATAGTGCTACCAACCACCTAAGAACATTCTAGAGGAGGAACCTTCTAGAAGTAGAATCTTCTAATAATTCATCTTACATTTATTATGTTCACGCTAATATATCTAACTACCATAGTGGGTCTTATTTAATAATATAGTGGACCTAGTCCACCTTAGATTGAATGGTCTCCACTATTATCACTATGGGCCCTTCGCCCCCCCCATTACCTCTCTAGCTACACTACATGTCATCCCCCTTATGAAAGCATTGTCTTCAACGCTTGTTATGAAGGTGTAAAACCATATACCAGGGTCCCATGGATAAGTGTCACGGACCATAATGTTGAAGTAGGTTGGAGAACCAGGGTCCCCTATAGGAATGTGATCCACCATGTTGAATTAGTCCAACCACCACTATAAACATGGGTCCCACGTCCAAGTGTTCATGTGAACTCCACGCTGAATATATGGGAACTCAATGGGCAGTTGATCCAAAGGTTTGCATTGGTCATGTGGATCCAAATATGTAAATTCATCCACATTGTTAGAAAGGGTCGAAGTTGAATCTGAAAAAAACAATACCACTCTAGAATATGCAAGATGGACACTGGTAATCATAATTGGCTCTAGATTTGTCACATTGATGTTCTCTACATAAAGTGGAGTAGAGTCATCATACAAAATATTTAAAGTGGTCATCATCCCAGAAATGACAACTATCTATATACCAATCATCACATTCGTCATCATAATCATACCAAGCATATCTATCTTGAGTATATTCTCTTGTGATGTAATTGTATATGGTCTCCATAAGATATCTCTCCTGACTATTTTTCCTTGCAACTTTGAACTCTTGAAATGTTGTCTTGATGGCTTCCATCTCCCGTCAAATTTATATGATGATTCGAGAGCGAATATCCATTGGAAATACCACATATAAGATACCACAAAAAAGTTCTTAAGATTATATATCATATGGCACTAATCTGCTAGCAATATGAGCATCTAAAAGTTATGAGCTCTATAGTCTCGTCGCCATCACGAAGACCCTAGAAAATGGTCGGTTTTAAATCAACGATATCTTCACTTTCAGAGCTCCAATTCGGATGATTTTTTTTTTAAATGGGATATTCTTTAAAGAGGAACTCAAATCTGTAATTTTTTGGGTAAATTTGACCCCAGGTGCTACAGAAATCAGCAAAATCATGCGGTCGTCCGTGGAAAAACCCTGAAAATTAGCAAATTTTAAAATGATGATAACTTCACTTCCCGAACTTTGTTTCGAACGCTTTTTTTTCTTTTAATTGGTTTTTTTTTCCCGAGAGGAACTCATATATACAAGTAGTTTCTACAAATTCCACACAAAAATATACATGATTATTCCAGAGTGTCGCATCCCTCTTTTGTCTTCTTGAAAAAATTTGCAAGAGAAAAAAAAGTTGTCCCTTTTTGTGGCCAAAGAAAGTTCTCTTGTACCACCTATTAAGTACCAAAGATCTAAATAAAAAACACCATAATATATCCAGAGAACAATATAGAAATCCCACACTTTATTATTATGAAAATCCTTAAGATAAGGAAACATCATACAATAGATCTTATTACGGAAGGGATCCACTCATGTTCACTTGCCTCTTCGAGGGGGAAACCTCTCAATGAGCTACTACCCAAATACAATATTTATTGGCTTTCCAATACATTGTTTGAACCCCTTTTATATAGTGCTACCAACCACCCAAGAACATATAGAGGAGGAACATTCTAAAAGCGAAACCTTCTAATAAGTCCTCTTACATTTATTATGTTCGCATTAATATATCTAACTACCATAGTGGGCCTTATTTAATAATATAGTAGACCTAGTCCACCTTACATTGAATGGCCTCCACTATTATCACTATGGGCCCTTCGACCCCCCTATTACCTCTCTAGCTAGACTATAGTTACAATATTTTTCCTTTAGGAATATAGCTTATCCAATGTGTAGAGCAACCCATCTTGGAGATGATAGTCAACCTTGATATCATATTCTTACTTAACCTTGTAATTGTGAAAATACCTCCTTGAAGCCCTCATCCTCTATGTATTCATCTTTGTATGCATCATGGGTAAAAGGCTCCATGTGCATAAGAGTACCTAGAGTTGTGATTGTAGGTGTGGGTTGTGTTGAAAACATGTCTGTGAACTTATTATCATTGCCCTTCTTATAATATTTGATGATAAGATAAAATTGTTGTAAAAGCCCCATCCACTTGTAGTGCTTGGTTCGTTGATAGTGTCTTATTCATTGAAACTGTAGTGCTTGGTTCGTTGATAGTGTCTTATTCATTGAAACTTACTCTGGTCCTACAAATATTGCAATCGTTGGTGATCGGTGTAGATGATAATTTCCTTGCTCATCAAATAATGTTTCCATTTATTAACACCTTGAATTAGAGCATAGAGTTCGTTGTCATATGCAATATAGTTCAAGACTCCACCATGGGACATTTCAAAATGTAGCATACTTTCTTACCTCCTTGCATCAAGACCACTCCCATAGCCTATCCACTTACATTTTTCTCCACTTCGAATGGCTATTGCAAATTGGGCAATGTGAGAACTTGTGTTTGACTAATCTTTTGTTTCAACTCTTAAAAAACCTTCCACTTTGAAGGGCTATTGCAAATTGGGAATTGCGAGAACTAATGCTTGACTAATCTTTCATTTCAACTCTTTAAAAGCCTTCCTTGCATTCTTTCCTATTGGAAACTCTTTCCACTTATCGTTATGGCATAAAGTGGTGTAACAAAAGCTGATGAAAAGGACACTAAAAACTTATGAAGGCATTGTGCTACTCCCACAAAGCTCATAAATTTAACGACATTGGTAGGAGTTGGCCACTTAATAATGGCCTCCATCTTCACAAGATCAATCTTAAGTTTCCCTCCACCAATCGCATACTCCAAGTACACCGAGGACTATTGGGAAAATTCACATTTCTTAGGATTTGTCAATGGTTGATGCTTTTTTAGAGTCTCTAACACCTACATGATATGTGAAATATGGTATTCCTAGGTAGAGCTAAAAATCAACATATCATCCAAGTACACTATTATGTGAATCTAGAAGAAGACGCAATACTCCATTCATCGAATGCATAAATGTAGCGGATGCATTATATAAACCAAAAGGCATTACCACCCATTCATATAGACCTTGCATCATCTTGAAGGTGGTCTTCTAGGCATCTTCTTATTTTATTCATACCTAGTGGTAACCTGATTTGAGATCCTACTTGGTGAAGTTATTGGCATGTTGCAATTGATCTAGCAAGTCATCAATCCATGTGTGCAAAGAGCATAGATTATTGAGGGTGATCTTATTTTGAGCTCTCTAGTCGATACACGTTCTCAAAGTCCCATCCTTCTTGGGCACTATGATGATAGTTGACCCACAGGGTGAGGTATCTGGTTGAATTACTCCTTGTGCCAACAATTGTTGCAACTACATCTTCACTTCATTCGCTTTTGGTATGCGTTGTTTGTTGACAATGGGGAGTCATGCAACAATGGTATCTCATGCTCCACTTCCTTCTTAGGTGGCAACCATTTAGGCTTCTAGAACACTTCTTTGTATGCTTGCAAAAATTCCTTGAACCGATGTTTCTTCTCTTTAGTACATCCCTCTAGAGATGCCTTTACAGTTTTAGCTCTTTGTTGATTTTCTCTTAAGAAGAGCAATACAAACTTCCTACTTTATCTAAATCAATTTCTTGGCTTGGTTAGCACTTATTAGAGAGGTCGTGGATTTAGCTTTGTGCACATGGTTAATGAAAAACTTTACATCCTTGATAAGGGGGTATTAGTTTACACTTATAGTAAATTTGATCTTACATTGCTTAGTGACCCTGAGTTCTACATCCTTATTTACCCATCCCAATGGGTATGGGCGACGATAGTCATGAACTTCCAATCCATGTTTATTTCCCAGATCCTCTACTATGAAATTGTCTTGTGAACCAGAATCAAATAGAGCATCCACCTTTGTCTTCTTGACTTGGATATTGATATGAAAAGAGTTTAGTCTCCTTTTCCTTGGGTTGGAGGCTACTCAAGTTCATCGTTCTCTGCATTGTAATGCATACAATCTTTTCATTTGCATTTGAGTTGCTCTCTCCCTAGTTGCCTAAATCAATGGCGAGCATGTTCTTCTGCTTGGCTTCCTCCCTGTGGTTCTTTGGATTCAACTCTGAATGTAGCTTCCAACACTTATCTTCAATATGACCATTAATATTACAGTGGTTAAAGTGGTTGCTTGAATCCTTGCATTGAGGTGCAATAGTTGTTGTTTGTTTATCATTTCATTTCCACTTATTTCCATCCTTGGGAGTGCCTTGGTAGTATTTCCGCTTGGAACCATTTGATTGTCCTTTCTTCTTTCCCATCTCTAGATATTGTGCTTGTACACAAGCCTCAACAATAATCCTAGGTTTAAAATGTTGGAAATATGGCAATAGCAGAGAGGATGCAGAATGTCAAGGTTGTCAT
>SNQJ01S0016645.1:130494-142403 GCA_010110895.2 Picea sitchensis
CACTTGTCTCCTTAAATCGTTGTTGGGACCACCCAAATACTTGAAGAGTATGTTTGAGTTCTCAGAGATATTCTCAACATAATGGATTGTTTTCTAAACTTGGTGGTGTACTCTTATACATTCCCCCTTTACTTCCACTGAAAGTAATGCCAACGGATCCATTGGTCATCTTCATACCTGACATGGTAAAATTGGGATTAACGAGAGTTTTAAAAACCTCCCACTTAGTTATTGGGAGATCACCCTCCAACCTAAGCATCTCCATGTGGCNTCAGTAGCACGGTGTGTTCAACATAAAAAGCATCACTTGTCTCCTTAAATCGTTGTTGGGACCACCCAAATACTTGAAGAGTATGTTTGAGTTCTCGGAGATATTCTCAACATAATGGATTGTTTTCTAAACTTGGTGGTGTACTCTTATACATTCCCCTTTTACTTCCACTGAAAGTAATGCCAACGGATCCATTGGTCATCTTCATACCTGACATGGTAAAATTGGGATTAACGAGAGTTTTAAAAACCTCCCACTTAGTTATTGGGAGATCACCCTCCAACCTAAGCATCTCCATGTGGCTTTCCCACCAAGTTTGGGCATGGCCCTCTAACTTCAATGGGGAAAACAATATTTTATGTTCTTCTCCTATGTTATGAACATTGAAATAGATTTCTAATTGTTGCAACCATTGATTCAACGTAACAGCATCAATCTCAACTTTATAGAGTTTGATGTCCACTTCCACTTCCACTTTGAACATAAATTGAGAAAAGGTGTTTTGTGGAACTTGGTCTCTCTTACTCTAGCTCCTTCTGAGGTTTTTTTGTCTCTAGATTTCCTCATTGAGACAACTTCCAAGTTAGAGTTACCAAACTCCCAAAAGGTTTGAACTTTCTCTCCAACACTGCTATGTCATGGGAGATGTTAGAAACTTGTGCTTCCAGCTTTAAAGACCTCTCCTCCGACTCATCCCTTAGATTGTTACTATACTCATCTACCATGGCTAAAGTTTTGAGACTTCTTTCTTTTAAGTCAATACATGGATCCTATAATTTCTCACAAAAACCCCGATGAAAAGTTTATCCTTTGTCAATATTATTTGTAATCTAACATGGATATTCCACTGGAACAATTCATCACAACAAATATTACCAGTGTCTGCAAACTCTTTGTTATGTAGTTTTTCCTGAAATTAAAATTTAATATTACTAGCTTAGTGCTCAAAAAATTGAAATAAGCTAAGATTTAATCCCAAAAAAAAAAACTATAACAAAATACCACACGATGGACACAAGATGTACCATGGAAAACCAATAGGGGAGAACCCAACGAGAAGGTGAGAATTATGCCTTGTTCTATACAAAAATAGGTGAACTCACTATAGATTTGCCACTGACATTATGCCCTATATCACTAGTACATAATCTCCTACTTTTGTTCTGTGGCAATACATTACTCCCTTGCTATGTGCAACTATGGAATATTGATCAATACAACAAGAATGGAACCACATCCTTTCCTAGCAACCTAGTGTTTAACATGCCCTCAAAGCCTTCTAGGGTTAGAAACGCATTTGCCTACTTGACGAGAACCCTCCAGAGTTCTCATTTTTTAGGGGTCGCATTTAGTGGCTATTTTTACCCCTAAATCAAAAGGTGGTAATCCAAAATCACCACCTTTTTTTCTTAGGATTAAAACTACAACTTGTTTGCACTGTGGCCTTGACACCCCATACCGTTGCAAACCAAGACCTTAAAATCAATCTCCAAATAAAAAAGTGGCGCTCCCGGAATCACCCTTTTTTTTAAGTTAAAATTAGGAATTGATGCTTGAGAATCGGTACTATTGAGACTAAAACCTTAAAAGCAACCCCCAAATCGAAGAGAAAATCCATAATTTAAAAAAAAATTAAAAGAAAAAAAAAAATTAAAAAGTCACTCATCTTTCGAAAAGTTTTTTTTTAAATAACTCAAAAACCGGTTTTAATAAAATTTAATTAAGAAACAAATTTAAAAAATATGTGTCAAACCCCGCTAGTGCGGCTGGATTTCGAGGGTTCTGTTATGTAAAGTGGCCAAGGTATGAAACTCACAGTGATTGGGAGGAAACACCAAAAAAAATCCAACCATGTTAAAGGTTAGTCGAGTGTGATCCCCAAGTGATTTTGACAGCTTAGATGCCCCTAGATCATAGTTTTTTAGACCACAAGTTAGTCCCACAAGTAACAAATACACGCTAGCAAACTATATATGTATATATATATGAAAATTTTAAAATATGTATTAAAAAAAAAAAAAAATCTTTAAAAAAAAATTAATAATCTTAAAAAAACAATTAAAACCAAAAACAAAAAACAAAAACAACTAAATGAAAAAATATTTAAAAATAAAAATAAAACAACGAAAATTAAAGACATGTATTGTTTCTTTGCTTTGTTTTTATTTTTTTAATTTTTGTGTTCTATTTTTGTTATCATATTTTTTTTAATTACTTTTAAATTATGGATTTTTGCATCTTTTTTTTTCTTTGATTTGGGGGTTGTTTTTTAAATTTTGGTTGGTACCCATCGTTTCAAATAAGTTGTAATTTTAACCCCCCAAAAAATGGTGACTCTGGGAGTACCACTTTTCGATTCAGAGGTTGATTTGAAGGTCTTGTTCCGCAACGGTATGGGGTGTTTCAAACAAGTTGTAATTTTAATCCCAAAAAAAAGGTGGTAATTATGGGAGCACCAATTTTCCATTTGAGGGTTGATTTATCTATATTTGATGCCAAAATATGGATTTTTGGGACTAAGGTTCTCGTTTTGAGATCACAATTCTTGTCAAGGTGGTAACTATGTTTAGAGTCAAGGTTGTTGTGTGTCTCAACCCCTGATCATGGTTAACAACATAGGTCAACTTGTGGGAGGCATAACTCCCTTATACAAACACTAATTGAGGTGATCTTTAATTCATTGGAAAGTTCTAATGTGTAGAACAACATTTAGAGGCTAAGGATTACGTTCACAAAGCTTTGACCATAAAAATGGTTGTTTTAGTGCCCCGAACGTGCTCTAAAAGTTTCAAGACTCCAAATCACCAAAATAGACCGTAGCCCTAAAACAGAGCCTACAAGTCAATAGCTCCAATTTTTCACTCATAATGTACCAAAATAAATGGCAAATTATTTAGTGATCCATTTTGAATCATCAACAAACAATAAAATACAAGAAAAATATTTTCCTTGATATAATCTAAGAAATCTAAGAACCGCTCATCCAAAACAAAGAAAACAAAGGGTGTTCAAACCTCCAATGAAAGTCTCTTAATTTTGCATTCTCCAAAAAAGTTGAAAAAATATGGACCATTGTAGAGTTTGACTGGATAAAGGGAATTGGACCTTGACTATGGCAAAAAGGTGGGAATTGGACCTTGATTTGGACAAAAAGTTATTGCAAAATACTAAACAGTACCTTTTCAAAAGCTTGGATGCATGATTTTAGATGATGATCGAATTCTTAGAGCCCTTATAGGTCTATAAGATCAAGATTATCGAGAAAACCCAAAGATCAAAATAAGTTCATAATTTAGGATTTGGGCTTCTTTGAAGCAAATGAAAACATGGGACCATGCCCTGCATCGGTGTTTACAAAGAGACACATGCAAGACCCACATCAAACATGCCTCTAAAATATACTTCTACCATGTGAAACACATTCCAATGCACAATGACAAAATAAAAAATTTCCTTGGATGATTCAAGAAGCTACGTTCAGCCCCATTTAAATTGTCCCATGAGCGGTGACCCACATATTCCCCTTGAACAAGAAAACCAGTCCATGAAGGTCTATGCTTAAGGAAATTTCCTTTGGGAGATTGGAATTCTGAAAATCAACCTATAATGCCACCACCCTCACCATTGAACCACAACCTCGTTGGCTCAAAATTAATATTTAAATCAGTGGTCTGAAATATTGTTGTCGTTTGTTGTAAGATGGCTTAAAGCAAGTGGTGTTAGGATGGCTTTAAAGCAAGTGACCGTTGATGAAGGGGGAAGGTAATGTGGAATTGACGAGGAAATTTCCTTTGGGAGATTGGAGTTCTGAAGATCAACCAATAATGCCACCACCCTCGCCATTCAACCACAACCTCGCTGACTCCAAATGGCTCAAAATTCATATTTAAATCAGTGGCCTGAAATATTGTTGTCGTTTGTTGTAAAATGGCTTAAAGCAAGTGATGTTAGGATGGCTTTAAAGCAAGTGGCCATTGATGAAGGGGGGAGGTAATGTGGAATTAAAGAGGAAATTTCCTTTGGGAGATTGGAATTCTGAAGATCAACCAATAATGCCACCACCCTCACCATTGAACCAGAACCTCGCTGGCTCAAAATTCATATTTAAATGAGTGATCTGAAATATTGTTGTCGCTTGTAAAATGGCTTAAAGCAAGTGGTGTTAGGATGAATTTAAGGCAAGTGGTCGTTGATGAAGATGGAATGGAAGAATGATAAAATAATGGAGTGAGCAAAGAGGACTTATAAACGCAATAGAGCCAACTGATAAATAATTTCAACATTGTTACAATGGTAAGATGAGGTATATAGATTATCCTCACGTCACAAAATAACTATTCACATTATCTGCAAAACAAATGCAGTAGCCATAACCATAAAGCAAATACATAAGCGCTATCTTTGCAGTAGAGAGCTTTGTTTCCAAAGGACAATCTTTTCACTTCCATATTATCTAGAATTTCTAGTGTCATATTATTTTGAACTGGTCAGAATTTAGCAGCTTTAAGTTAGGAATGGAGCCAATTCACAAGCAAATTATCACTCGAGAAGATGAGCAATAAACTTCGTATTCTTTATTGTTATCAACTATCAATAGATTTTTGAAAACCCCAGTTAATGAAATTGTTAAATATCAACAAAACTGAATTGCTTGCGGAACGTTTCAAAAGCCCCATAGACAAATTTATAAATATAATATCCTAGCTGGCGTGGTAAGACAATGCACATAGCAAGAGAAGAATCATTCAATACTAAATGGATAATTTCAACTAACATATACTCCATGCCTTCCAGGAGTTATGACATTAATAGGCCAGGTGCTATGAGGTTGTCTCCCTTCGGATCAATGTACAACAATGTCATTGGCAACACAGGACATTTTCAAATATTCACTATATTCCGTTCTTCTGCATTTATATTTTTTTCTCAGTTATTGACACATTAAAAATGTTCCTATCACGTGTAGCTTGTCTTTTAGTTTGTATCCAATGTGTCATAATCCATCACTGGCTAGAAAAATAGTAGAATAGAAAAGCAAAAAGAGTACTGATTAAGGGGTGGCTGTCCTTTCAGGTTTCATTTAAACTTCAGATGAGGTCTTACCCAAAGGAATTAGAACAGTTATCACCAGATTTCTCCATGGACAGCCAGGATGTTAAACGCACATCATTGGACTGAACTTTCCCTAGTGCGTCTGATTTATATAATTAACTGCAAGAACAACAACCAATTCTTGCTAGTGTTGTCGAGCTAGGACTGGACACAGCAAATTACCACATAATTCTTCTTAATTTTGTCAAACTATGTATGGATACAGCAAAGAACCACAGAATTTATTCTTGGATAGATTGTAAGCAAGCTAAGTGTCGACCAACATAGCTAGTGATGTTAGAAAAACTTCGGAGACTCGTAAACAAATTAAAGTTTGCATGATAAAAAGGGACCAACTAAGACCAATCGAAACAGATCATTTACATCTCCAAATCAAATCAGAATATCAATGTTACAGAATTGCTTTCAAACAAAAGAATTGGAAGTGAATACAAAGATTACATGCTGAAACATATGGACCCCAGTGTAATTTAAATTTACAGGCCCAAACCTAATGATTTTGGCCGTTTAACTGCTTCAAGAGGTTGAACAATACCTTGCCCATCTTTCCCCAAGCCAGCCCCCTCAACAAAACCCATTTTTGCCATCAACCTGGACCCAAATCCTTTTGTATGAGCCTCAAAACTACCCAGTTTGGATGAGCTTCCCAAACCCTTTTGTTTAGAGAAATTGCCATTTGGGCTAGGACTATAACTCACTTCAGCTCCACTTATACAGGAAACAGCTGTTTCGGCAATGACAGAATCAGATTCCATTATGCCACTTGAAACAAATGACATAGGTTGACTTGCATAGCCAGTTACATGTTTCCTCCCACTGCTCCTTGAGGCACCCACTTTTTTAATGCTAGATCCATATTCAGTATTAGAATGAATGATTTTGGATGGCCGTTTTCTGAAATCAGAATAAAAAGATTCATTTTGATTCTTAATCATATAAGCCATGCGAGCAGCACGCCTTGCTTTTCTATCAATGCGACCTTTTTCTCCCGACTGCTTTTGCCTGTTAAAGGAGCTTCCAAATCCCACTTCATCCATTTCATCATCAACCCCTAACAACTGCAGATAAAAAGAACATTAATATCTCACTAAATAAAATGACAAGAAACAATTTTTTCTCTTTATTCAACATAATGAGGAAGAAAACTAGGACAATCTCTCACCGAGAATATGAGATCTGAAGCAGCATCATTGAGGTTAATAGATCTAAATTTTATAAGCAGGACTATTCAAAAGAAAACTCCAGAGATCTGAGATGCTAAGAGAAAGGACACACCTCAGTCTTATGCATCTTGTGAAATTTCTTCAAACCCAGTTCACTAAACCAATTATTTTTTCGTTTAACTGATTATACTAGGTTTTCTTCCACAAATAAATAATACACTGACAGAAAATAAAAACCAGGAACTTAACAGTAAAAGATAACAAATATCACATCACATGTACACAAGTAATTTTTGGACAATTTGTCCCTGGAAAAACCCCGGAGGGAAAACCAGTGCATCGGATTTGTACATTTATTATTAGCAGCAGGAAAATATGGAGTTCTCTTACAAATTAAATCGATCCTCCTCAATGGCTGAGTAAATCTCAGCGAAAACCCTCCTCAACAAAAAGTACGGCTTCCTAGAAACATCAACAAGTCTGCCAGAACGAGACAGCTATGACAAATGAGTGCCTCTGAGCTGTGGTACGGCCCTCCTGCACCAAAACTGTGTCACCCTTCACGGCCCTGTCAGATCTGAAGCGAAACCTCTGCTAAGTGCTGAAGAAGTGAGTCGAACCTCTAGCAAAAGTCCTCCTCTGTCTCCCTGCAATTTTTCTCCTGCAAATCCTCAATTGATCTCTCCCAAAATCGATCTCTATCTCCAAGTGTACCCCTCCCTTAGCCAAATCGATTTCCTATACTTCATTGAGTAAGTGAAACCCTAATCTCCAAAAGAATTAAGGGCTGAGATCAACCCTCACCCTCATGATTAGATCAATGGTCAAGATTAAAAGACCACAACTTCAAAAAAAATTCACTTAAACCTTAGAAAAGGTACTCAATAAAGTCAACTGAAGAATATAACTCATCTACAGTCCTTTTCCTAAGTTGGACTTAGGGAAAAGTTTAATTAATCAACTTTGGCTAATGTTTCATTGTCCTCCACCATGCTAGGGCGCTGCAATGTGTGGAAGACCTTCCTTGCTACATTCTCAACACTCCCTCTTAGCGAGGAAGGGATTTTGTCTCAACCCCATCTGATCTCTGAACTTTTCAAACTTTTGTCTGCTCAGTGCCTTGGTAAAAATGTCTGCCATTTGCTCATCAGTGTGTATGAAATCAAGCCTTAGGGCTCCTCTCTATACACAATCCGTGATGAAGTGATACTTGATGTCAATGTGCTTGCTACGATCATGAAACACCAGATTCTCAGAGAATTTGATGCAACTCTGATTGTCACAATGAATCACAATAGCTTCTAGCTCCTACCTGAACAAACCCAAGAGTAGCTTCCTCAGCCATAGTGCCTCACATGCTGCCAAACTAGCAGCCATGTACTCTGCCTCAGCGAAGCTCAATGCCATTGATTTATGCTTCCTGTTGAACCAGGAAATAATGCCTGATCCAATGCTGAAACAACAACCCGAAGTACTCTTTCTGTCCTCTGCACATCCTGCCCAGTCAGCATCTGTAAAGCCTGCCAATCTCACTCCACCACTATGCTCATATAACAACCCGTTCTCCATTGTACCTTTGAGATAGCAAAGCACATGCTTCGCAGCTATCCAATGTACTCTCCGAGGACCACCATGAATTGACTCAAATAGTTTACTGCAAAGTTGATATTTGGCCGAGTATTGACCAGATACATGAGCAATCCAATTAAATGACGATAGACCAGATACATGAGCAATCCAATTAAATGACGATAGACCAGATACACGAGCAATCCAATTAAATGACGATAGACAGTGGGGTCTACTGTCTTTGAATCTGATGCATCAATCTTTCTCCAGTTCGTGACTAGAGGCATGGACATGGGTCTACTATTTGTCATCCTGAACCTATGCAAGATCTCCACTGTATACTTCCCCTATCCCAAGAAGAAGCGCCCATCCTGCTGCCAGACCTCCAGACCAAGGATGTAATGCATCAACCCAAGGTCTTTCATTTCAAACTCAGCTGCAAGGTTGGCCTTGCAATCTACTATCAGCTGCTCATCTCCTGTCAAAAATAGGTCATCTACTTATAACACTAGTATGAAAGGTGCCTCCCCTGTAAGAAAATACAAGTTCGGGTCCGCCTTGCTCCGTTGGAAACCCATCTCCCTCAAGTAACTGTCTAGCCTCGAGTACCATACCCTAGGTGCCTGCTTGAACCCATACAAGGCTCTCTTTAGTCTACACACATGCGTCTCTATGTTTCCTTCCTCAAATTCCTCTGGTTGCTCAACATATACCTCTTCCTCAACAACTTCGTTGAGGAAAGTGGTTTCCACGTCCATCTAGTGAACGTGCTAGCCCTTCTTTGCTGCCAACGATATGACTGCTCGGATCGAGGAATACATGGCCATCGGGGCGAAAGTCTCCTCATAGTCAACTCCCTCTCACTGTGAAAACCCCTTGGCCACAAAGTTGGCTTTGTACTTGTCCATGCTTTCGTCTATTTCATGCTTGACCTTGTAAATCCACTTGGATCCAACCACCTTCTTACCTTCTGGCCTGGGAACCACCTCCCATACATCATTCTTCATAATGGAGGCATATTCCTCCAACCTGGAATCCTGCCACATTCCATTTTGTGCAGCCTACTCATAAGTGGAAGGCTCTGCATCAATGAGTTGTGTCATTAATGCCATGTACCCAAGTCTCTATGGTGGTTTACTTCGTCTGAAATCTCTCTCTGGAAGCCCCGCCAACCTAGAATCACTGATTGTGGACTTATACCACTTAGGCCATGGCCTAGTACCTTGTTCCTGTGGACCTRCATCACGTTGCTCCTCCTCATCATCTACCTCCTGATGATCATGTCCAACAGTCTCTCTTTGAACACTTGTACCTGATCATGTACCTTGTGTTTGTTGTTGTTATCCTTTGTTCTGACCCTGTGCCTCCTCTATCTTGACCCCTGAGTCTTGTTCCTGTTGGTCCTCTAAATGTGCTAGCAAATCTCTCGACCTCCTCAATGCACGCTCCTCCTCGAACTATACATCTCTACACACAATGATCTTTCTGCGTGTTGGCACAAAGATCTTGTAGACCTTGGAAGCCTCGTTATAACCAACCAAAATACCCTTGTTTGTTGTGGGGTCCAGCTTTGTCCTCTTCTCCGAAGAGACATGACAGTAACATACGCTACCCCATATGCGAAAATGACTCACATCTGGTTTGGTACCTGTAAATACCTCCTTAGATGTCAACTTCCCCAAAACTATGTGGGGACTCCTGCTCTGAATATAGACAGTTGTGCGACTAGCCTCTGCCCACAAAAACAGTGGCAAACCTTGATCATGTATCATCGCCCATGTTGCTCCGACTATGGTCTTGTTCTTTCTCTCGGCCACTCCATTATGTTGAGGATTGTAAGGAACAGTGAGTTCCTTCTTCATCCCCATTGTTGTGCAATAATTCAAAAACTCCTTGGAGGTGTACTCACCCCTGTTGTCAGATCTCAAGACCCAAACCTTCCTGCCAGTCTGGTTCTCAACCAAAGCTCTGAACTCCTGAAATTTGTCGAAGACTTCATCCTTAACCTTCAGGAAGTATATCCAGGCCTTCCTGGAGTAGTCATCAATGAATAGAACAAAGTATTTGAAGCCACTTACTGACTCCACGCTCATTGGACCACATCCATCTGAATGAAACAAGTCCAATACTCCCTTGGACATGTGCTCGATCGGTGGAAATGGTCTCCGGGCATACTTGCCCATTGCACAACCCTTGCAAGGGTCGTGTCTCTCTGCTGTGAAATTAGGCAATCCATTAATTGCATGTCTCAAGTGCCCCAGCGCACCAAAATGTAAGTGTGCCATCCTCCTATGCCACAAATCACCCATGTTTGTGGTTGTACTGACCAATGCTTTCCCTGGCTGAAATTGTAGCTTATACACCTTCTCTTCTCGAACCCCAATCATCTTGTCCATCTTCTCGCTTGACCCTGTTGGTCTACGAACACCCTTCCCTTACGGAAAGCGACCTCATACCCTTTATCCTCTAGGGCAAAGACCGAGATGAGGTTCTTAGTCAACCTCGGAACATATAGTACGTCAGCAAACCGAAGTGGTTTACCCGACTCCCTCTGAAACGAAATTGTGCCAACCCCTTGCGCCTTGTAGCGCCTATCATCTTCGAGCTCTATAACTAGATTCACACCTCCCTCCTGTAGCCTAGTGAAAAAATCCTTGCGCCTTGTCATATGACAAGATGCTTCGCTGTCCACAAACCACATGTCTGAGACTGTTGCGCTAGACATACAAGCTATGAAGCAAAAATCCTCCTCGAAACATTTGGTGTTGAATTTTTATGCTTAATCAACTTGTTAACATTCTATTCAATTTTTGCATAAGCATCATGAAGCATAAACCCTAAGCATTAATTGCATCATACAATTATCCAAGATCACAAGAAGATAACCAAGCACAAAATACACAAGAGATATCCTGGGAAACCCTTCTTCACAAGAGAGAAAAACCCAATTGCAACCTTTCACTAGATAATAGATAGTCCAAGAGAAAATCCAATCAGCAAGAAGAAGTGTGCTACAATCCCAAGAGGCTAGCGCTACACAAGAGAGAGAAAGTGATCCAAGTGTGTTATGTCAAAATGAGAGATAGTTCTCTCTATTTATACAAGTCCAATGAGAACTTTATCCTTTCCAAAAGGTGTCTCTTCATCCAGGCTGACTTCAGCGGATTAGGTTTTCTACACAAGATATTGGGCTTCTGGTGGGTCTTCTACACAAGACGTTGGGCTTCTGGTGGGCCTTCTACACAATATGTTGGGCTTCTTCTTGTCTCTGGTCATCATAGTGAAAGGTTGCATCAATATGTCACACATGGTTGCACCAGTGTGAATGTCCTCATCTCTTCTAAGGGCTACGACCCACTAGAGCAAGTCATCATCATCGTCAAGGGTTGTTGCCTCATGATGTGTCCACTTGGTCAAGTCCCAATTGACATGTCCACATGGTCTGCTCCCATGGAACGTTGGGTGCCCTACGAGGACAACTTGCCACTCCTCTGACAAGTGTCATGCTCAACTCAATCTCAGAGGAGCGTTCAACCCAGCCCAATATGGGGAGAAGATCGAGGGCGTCCCCTCAGATCAACCCAGCCCATCCACTTGGGGAGATGGACAGCATAACAGTAATATCTTTTTAAAATTTTATGGAGTAAGATAAATAGATCAGAGTTTAAACATCAGTCTCCATTGTTCATACAGATCTAGAAGACCCAAAAGGTAAGGCTGCAATACAGATTTGAAGTTAAGCACAAATCTAAACTCAGAGTATACAAATCTAAACTCAGAGTATACAGATCTAA
>SNQJ01S0016645.1:142413-170843 GCA_010110895.2 Picea sitchensis
CCCTGGACATTTCCAGGGGCCCTAGACATATCTAGGGGCTTTATCTGCTTAGTCTCGGACTAAGAACCCCAGTCATATATCGGGGGCCCTAAGAAGGGTCTTTTGCCATGGCACTGACTGTTTGGTCCCAGACCAAATACCCCAGGAATGCACTGGGGGCCCTAGATCTCGTCTAGGGTCTTAGCCATCCTCCAGGAGAATGGTTCTCGTAGCTGCTTATAAATTTAACACTCAGGTCAACCCAGCCTAGCACAACTGACGAGAAGAACAGTCTCAGGTCAACCCAGCTCAGTCCATCGTGGAGAAGATAGGGAGAAGGCATAGGTCGACCCAGCCCACTACTCTGGGGAGAAGACCTGAAGAATGTCTCATGTAGTTACAATCATCAACACTCCCTCTCGGCAAGAGGAACATTCTCTATCACGCCAAGTTTATCATGAAAGTACACGAACTTCGACCTGGCAAGGGGCTTGGTGAGAACATCTGCGATCTGCTCGTCGGTAGGAAGGTATTCCACTCGAACTGCCTTCAGCACCATATCACGAATATAGTGATACTTGATCTCAACATGTTTGGTACTGTCATGAGATACTAGATTCTCTAAGAGCTTCACAAAGCTCTGGTTGTCACAATGTATCACGGTGGGATCCAGCATCTGACCAAACAATCCTGTAAGGAGTTCGCGAAGCCACACTGCTTCGCGTACTATCGTACATTCTGCAATGTACTCTGCTTTTGCGGTACTCAAGGCCACAAAGGTTTGCTTCATGCTGCACTAGGAAACCATGGCAGATCCTAGGCTAAAGCAATATCTGGAGGTTCTCTTTCTGTCAACTGTGCTTCCGACCCAATCTGAATCGGCATATCCCTGCAATCTCATGTCGATACTAGAAGCATATCTGAGGCCATATCCAACTGTGCCTCGTAAGTATCTCGACACATGTTTCGCATTCACCTAATGTATCTGTCTCGGTTGACTCATGAACTGGCTAAGTGCATTCACTGCATAGCAAATATCGGGTCCGGTATTAACCAGAGACATCAGTGATCCAATCAGTTGTCGATACATAGTCGGATCAATCAAGTCTGAATCGAAAGAAGACTTACTCAACTTCTTCAGATTCGCCACCATTGGTGTGGTCATGTACTTACAGTTCGTCATGCCAAATCTCCTCAAGATCTCAACTGTGTACTTCCCTTGACTCAGGAAAATCTCATCAGTTCTCTGCCATACTTCAAGTCCCAAGAAATAATGCATCAATCTGACATCCTTCATCTCAAATTCAAAAGCCAACTCATGCTTGCACCAAGTAATGAGATGCTCTGCTCGGGTGAGGAATAAGTCGTCAACGTACAGGATCAGAATCAGGGATTCACCATTGTCAACTTTGTAGTACAAGTTGGCATCAACAACACTCTTGTTGAAACCTAAACTCATCAGATATCCATCAATCCTCACATACCAAGCACGAGGAGCCTGCTTGAGTCCATATAAAGCTTTCTTCAACCTGCACACATGGGACTCCTTCCCATGAATCACAAAGCCATTTGGTTGCTCGATATACACCTCGTCCTCAATATCACCATTGAAAAAGGTTATCTTCACATCCACCTGATGTAGTCTCCAACCCAAGGCTGAAGCAAGTGCAATAATCGTCTGAATGGAGGTATATCGAGCAACAAGAGCAAAAGTCTCCTCATAATCTATTCCCTCCACCTGAGAGAATCCTCTGGCCACAAATCTCGCTTTGTGTTTCTCAATGCTCCCGTCATCTGCATGTTTTATCTTATAAATCCACTTGGAAGTCACCACAGACTTCCCTTTGAGCCTTGGAACAATGTCCCACACATCATTCTTCATGATGGACTGATACTCCTCCATCATGGCATCCTTCCATACTGGCTGACTAGATGCCTCCTCATAACTGGAAGGCTCAGAATCAATGATGTGGCTCATAGTTGCTATATAACTCGAGAATCTCTGGGGTCTCTTACTTTCTCTGAAAGTACCAGGAGGAGTTGCATGTCCCTCTGCCTCCTACAAAGTCTAACGAGCCTAGGCAGGTCTTTTCCGACCCACTATAAACTCTCTAAGGGCATCAATAGGATGTACTGGCTCAATAGGATCAACAAGATCAATAGGCTCAATAGTCTCTATTGGCTCGTCTGGCTCTCTCTATACTGTTGGGGTGTGAGGTGGGGAAGACACCATTTCTTCCTCTTTCTCACTGTCAGTCTCTATGTGAGACCTTCTCGATTTTCTGAAGGCAACTTCCTCCTCAAAGGAAACATCTTGATTCACTTTGATCTGTCTCTAACCTGACATGTAGATCCGATATGCCTTCGATGATTCACTATACCCAACAAATGTGCCCTTCCTGCCAGAGGGTTCCAATTTTGATATTTTCTCCTTGGGCACGTGAATGTAGACTAGACACCCAAATATCCTGAAGTGTCCTACTTCAGGCTTAACTTCGGTGAAGGCCTCCTCGGGAGTCATGTTCTTCAAAATCTTGTGAAGACTTTTGTTCTGCACATATACTGCAGTCATGGATGCTTCTGCCCAAAGAAACATCGATAAGCTCTGATCATGTATCATTGCCTTGGTTGCTTCCACAATAGACTTGTTCTTCCTTTCTGCAAATCCATTCTGTTGAGGGTTGTAGGGAATAGTGTACTCCCTCTTGATCCATGCCTTAATGCAGAAATCAATGAAACACTTGGAGGTATATTCTCCTCCATTATCTGATCTCAAGGTCTCTATCTTCGTTCCAGTCAGGTTCTCAATCTGAACTTTAAATTCTTGGAATCTGTCAAGGACTTCTTCTGACTCCTTGGATTTCAAGAAGTAAATCCATGTCTTCCTTGAGTAATCATCAATGAAGATCACATAGTATAGGTATCCACTCAAGGAAGCAATTGTCATAGGTCCACACAAATCTGAATGTATTAGACCCAAGACTCCTTTGGATCTGTTGTCACTACTGGAAAATGTCCCCTTAGCATTTTTGCCGAGAGCACAACCCTTGCAAACACCTTCATGCTCAACACGAAGTGGTGGAAGTCCAGTCACCATCTTCCGCAGAGCGGGAAGAGCTTTGTAATGTAAGTGAGCAAGTCTTTTGTGCCAAAACTCACTCAGACTGATAGAATCATGTACAAGTTCCTGAACTAGATGAACTGTCAATTTGTACAAGCTATCTTCTCGAACACCAATTACATTGGTTGAATCCATACTAGAGTTCTTGTGCCATGCAAGAACTTTTCCATCGGAGAAGGCAACCTTGTACCCTTTGTCCTCTAAGGTTGAAATAGAGACAAGGTTCCTTCTCATCCCCGGTACAAACAATACATCACTCAAATGAAGTGGAATACATGTGTCTAGTTGAAGGGAAGTGGTTCCAGTTCCCTTTACATCATATCTAGCATCGTCACCAAGTACAACATGTAACCGAGAATCCTTCTCTACTAGTTCAGTGAGATTTTCTTTATATCCAGTAATATGTCTGGAAGCACCACTATCAATTAACCAGACATTATTGCTAGTAGAAATCATACCTAAGAGAGCTGAGATGAAGAAGCATTTTTCAGCAGAATCCATTCTGGTGTGAGGTGGATCTCCATCAACATTGGCAGTGGTTGCATGCCTCCTTCCTTTCTTTCGTATAGGGCAGTCTCTGGCAAAGTGTCCATATTTATCACATCTGTAACACTGAACTTTTGACATGTATTTCTCCTTGTGTACATGAGCCTGATGTCACTTTTGTTTCCTCTGAAATCTTTGCGTACCTTTTCCTCTTCCTCTACCTTTCCTTGCATGAGAGGCAAGTGCATGACTTTCATCATGATGGGAAATATGTGCACCTCTCACTGCAAGTCTTGTCTCCTCTTGAGTGAAGTCTGCCCATAATCGATCAAACTTAGACAATTTGGATCGTCAACTAATACTCTAGACGAATGGCTCCCAATGGCTTGGAAGACCATTGAGGGTTAGCATTACCAACTCTCTGTCTGAAATGATTTCTCCAATGGCGCCTAACTGATCTCCAATCTCAGCAATTTTCATGAAGAAGGTGGCAACTGTATCTGCCTTGTTCATTTTAATATTCTGAAGCTGGTGTTTCAAGGCAATGGCTCTGTTGGTGTTCTTACTTTCAAACAACTTCTTCAAGGCATCAAACATCTCTTTGGTTGTCTTCATTGGGGAGATGTGTGGAATAAGATGATCTTTCACAGAGTAAATAATTATCTTTCTAGCCTTGGCGTCATTTTTCTTCCACTGAGTTTTCTCTGACGCATCTGTTGGTTCTAGTACAAATTCCTCCACAAACTTCATTAGGGCACTCTCCTCTAGACTGATGAGTAATCTTGATTTCCAGGAGTTGAAGTTAGAGGCTCCATCAAGCCTATCTTCCACATGAACGTTGCCCACCATGATTGCAGAAACCCTAGAAACCCTAGGGCCGAAAATCCAAACTTCTTCAATTTTCAATCTGAAAGTTGCAGGTTATGCGCTGGACCAGGCCGTACCTGTCTGTGAAGAGAATAGGCCCAACACTCAAGGGAAAGTGTTAAAACTAGCTTGACAAGGAAAAGGGTAAGCGTCATTTTTGCAGTTGTAGCAAGAAAGTGACGGCTAGCTTGGAAAGGTGTTGGAGAAGCTTGTGCAATGGCTCTTTCAGGAACACTGCTCTAATACCATGTTGAATTTTTATGCTTGATCAACTTGTTAACATTCTATTCAATTTTTGCATAGCATAAGCATCATGAAGCATAAACCCTAAGCATTAATTGCATCATACAATTATCCAAGATCACAAGAAGATAACCATGCACAAAATACACAAGAGATATCCTAGGAAACCATTCTTCACAAGAGAGAAAAACCCAGTTGCAACCTTTCACTAGATAATAGATAGTCCAAGAGAAAATCCAATCACCAAGAAGAAGTGCGCTAGAATCCCAAGAGGCTAGCGCTACACAAGAGAGAGAAAGTGATCCAAGTTTGTTATGTCAAAATGAGACATAGTTCTCTCTATTTATACAAGTCCAATGAGAACTTTATCCTTTCCAAAAGGTGTCTCTTCATCCAGTCTGACTTCAGCAGATTAGGTCTTCTACACAAGACGTTGGGCTTCTAGTGGGTCTCCTACACAAGACATTGGGCTTCTAATGGGTCTTCTACACAAGACATTGGGCTTCTTTTTGTCTCTGGTCATCATAGTGAAACGTTGCATCAATATGTCACACAGGGCTGCACCTAGTGTGAACGTCCTCATCTCTTCTAGGGGCTACAACCCACTAGAGCAAGTCAGCATCATCGTCAAGGGTTGCTCCCTCATGATGTGTCCACTTGGTCAACTCCCAAGTGACATGTTCACATGGTCTACTCCCATGGAACGTTGGGTGCCCTCCCAAGACAGCTTGCCACTCCTCTGACAAGTGTCATGCTCAAGTTCGACTCAACGGAGCATTCAACCCATCTCGATATGGGGAGAAGATCAGGGGCATCCCCACAGATCAACCCAGCCCATCCACCTAGGGAGAAGACTCGTCTCAGGTCAACCCAACCCAACACAACTGAGGAGAAGACTAGTCTCAGGTCAACCCAACACAACTGAGGAGAAGACTAGTCTCAGGTCAACCCAACTCAGTCCATCGGGGAGAAGATAGGGAGAAGGCACGGGTCGACCCAACCCACTGCTTTAGGGAGAAGACCTAAAGAATGTCTCACGAAGCTACAAACATCAACATTTGGCAAACTCATCCACTGTTGCAGAAGCTGCCATCTGCAATTGGTTCTTTTTTTCTTCTCCGGACACTGTGAGGCAAAGTGTCCCATCTTATGACACTAGAAACATTTGACTTTAGTAAAGTCAATGTTCTTCTTCTTTCCACCTTTCTTCTTCGTTTTTCCCTTGCCTTTGCTTGCAAGCGCCAAACGTTCTTCATCCACGACCTGCGGTGAAGATGATCCTGACTGACCAAGTATGATCTCTTCCTGCACAAAATCATCCCATAGTCGTTGCCAATCAGGGAGTTTCTCTCGAACAACTACTGTTAAATTTTAATGCTTAGCTCATGCACATGTAGTTTATTTCATTTAGCATGTACTTGAACCATAAACAAATGCAGCAACACCATACACAAGTGTTGCAATAACCAAAATCACAAGAAGAATAACCATGCACAAGAACACAAGAAGTATCATGGGAAAACCCTTCTCAAACAAGGGAAAAACCCAACAATCATTTGCTATAGTCTCAAGAGAAGATCCCCCACACCATAGATCTTAGCACACAAGAGGGTGCTTACAAAAACCTAGAACCTAGCGCACAAGAGAGGTGTGCACTTCAATCGTACATGCACTTGCTGAAATTCCGAGTTGAAAAGTGATAGTGTGTGATCCTCAATGGGGATTCACCTTTATTTATACAAGAACTGACACAACAAAAGGTGTGTCTATTGGCACAATAGGGCTGACCTCATTAACTCAATAATATAATTAATCATTACACAATATTAATTATCTTTCACATGGTGGGGCCGACTTGTACCCTTCACAACATAATTAGGGTTACAAGTAAATCTTACTCTCAAACAATATAGCAAGGATCTCTCTCATCCTCTAGTGCTCAGCCACTAGGGACGCATCCACCTGTGCTCAGCCACAGGAACGTCAAACTCAACAGATCACTCAACTGAGTCCACAGGAGTACCATCTGGAGCACCATCTCATGCCAACTCAACTAAGTCCATAGGAGTACAAGGCAGGAGACCATCTCAAGCCGACTCAACTCAGTCCAAAGGAGTACAAGGCAAGAGACCATCTCAAGTCATCTAAACTCGGTCTAGAGGAGTAGACAAGAGACCACACATCATAACAACTCAGTCCAAAGTCTGGCGCACACCCATCACATGGGCACACCCAACACTTGGGCTCTCTCTCACATATGTCTCAACTCAGTCGAGAGGAGAACGATCTGGAGGATGTCTCATGAAGCTGCAATCAACAACACTCCCTCTTAGCTAGGGAGGCATTCTCCACCAGGCCAAGTCTCTCACTGAAGTACTCGAACTTCGTCCTAGTAAGCGATTGGTGAAGACATCTGCAACCTGTTCATGTGTAGAAAGGTATTGCACGTGTACTACTTTCCTCTACACCATATCTCTGATATAATGGTATTTGATCTCAATGTGTTTCAATTTATCGTGAAACACAAGATTCTCTTAGAGCTTCACCTAGCTTTGGTTATCACAATGGATAACGGTGGCATCCATCTCATGACCAAATAAATCTACAAGGAGCTTGCGAAGCCACACTGCTTCGCGGACTGCCACACATAACGCTATGTACTATGCTTCTACGGTACTCAAAGCCACAGAGCTTTGTTCCAAGTGCACCAGGAAACCATGGCGGATCCCAAAGAAAAACAAAAACCAGATGTGCTCTTCCGGTCCACTGCACTCCCTGCCCCATCGGCATCAACATAAACTGACTGAGTAAATTCACCGCATAGCATATCTCAGGTCTGGTGTTAACCAGATACATCAATGATCCAATCAGTTGTCGGTATAGATGTGGATCAATCTCACCTGAATCAGTAGAAGCCTCAATCATTTTCTTCAGATCTATCACCATCGGTGTAGGCATCGACTTGAACTCTGTCATACCGAATTTCTTCAATATCTCAACTGTGTATTTTCCTTGGCTCAAGAAAATCTCATCAGTCCTCTGCCATACTTCTAGTTCCAAGAAGTAGTGCATCATACCCAGATCTTTCGTCTTGAATTCAGAAGTCAATGCACGCTTGCATTCAGCAATAAGACTTTCTAAACCGGTGAGGAATAAATCATCAACATACAGGACCAAAATTAGGCACTCGTCACCAACAATATGGTAGTATAGGTTTGGATCAGCAACACTCTTGTTGAAACCCAAACTCATCAAGAATCCATCCATCTTCTCGTACCAAGCACGAGGTGCCTGCTTTAGTCCATACAGGGATTTCTTCAACCTGCACACATGAGACTTCTGCTCATGTATCAAGAATCCATCTGGTTGCTCGATGTAAACTTCTTCCTCAATCTCACCATTGAGAAAGGTTGTCTTTACATCCATCTGATGTAGTCTCCCACCCATGGATGCTGCTAGGGCAATGATCGTATGGATGGAAGTGTATCAGGTTGCAGGGGCAAATGTTTCCTCATAATCAATTCCCTCCACCAGAGAATCCTCTAGCCACAAATCTCTCTTTGTACTTCTCGACACTTCCATCAGTTGCATGTTCGATCTTATAGATCCACTTGGAAGTCACCACAGACTTCCCTTCCAGTCTCGGAACAATATCCCACACATCATTCTTCATGATGGACTGATACTCTTATGTCATGGCATCTTGCCATACCTGCTGACCTACCGCTTCTCCATGACAAGAAGGCTCAATATCAATGATGTGCTTCATGGTTGAAACGTAGCTCGAAAATCTCTATGGTCTCTTACTCTCTCGGAATGTGCCTCAAGGAGCTACATATCCCTCTGCCTCCTGCAGAGTTTGTAGAGCCTAGGCAGGCCTTTTATGGCCTACTGCAATGTCTCTGGGAACATCAACTGGAGCTAGGGGATCAACTGCATCAATGATTGTCTCCCTCTGAACTGCTGAAGGGGGAGTAGGCACTATCTCGCTGTCAATCTCCATCTGAGATTCCATAGATCTTCGAAAGGCTATCTCTTCCTCAAAGGTGACATCTCTGCTCACCTCAATCTGTCTCTGACCAGGGATGTAGATCTGGTAAGCCTTCGAAGATTCACTGTACCCCACAAATCTAACCTTTCTACCTGAAGGGTCTAGCTTGGTCCTCTTCTCCTTGGGTACATGTATGTATACTGGACACCCAAATATCCTGAAGTGTCCAACCTCCGGCTTCACTCTAGTGAAGGCTTCTTCGGGAGTCATGTTCTTCAAAATCTGATGAGGACTCCTATTCTGAACATACACAGTTGTCATGGATGCTTCTTCCCACAGAATCATAGGTAGATTTTGATCATGTATCATCTCTTTGGTTGCCTCAATGATGGTCATGTTCTTCCTCTCTGCAACCCCATTCTGTTGAGGGTTATAAGGAACGGTGTACTCCCTCTTGATCCCTGCCTCAATACAAAAATCACTGAAATCCTTGGAGGTGTACTCTCCTCCATTATCTGATCTCAGCACCTTGATCCTCCTCCCAGTCAAGTTCTCTTGAAATCTCACAAGGACTCCATCCTTGGTCTTCAAGAAGTAAATCCACGTCTTCCGAGAGTGATCATCGATGAAGAGCACATAGTACAAATATACGTTCAAGGAAGCAACAGTCATGGGTCCATAAACATCTGAATGTATCAAGTCCAAGATCCCCTTGGATCTGCTATCACTGCTCAAGAAGGACCCCTTGACATTCTTGCCAAGAGCACAACCTCTGCAAACGCCATCATGCTAAACATGTATCTCTGGAAGGCTTGTTTCCATCTTCCCTAAAGCGGGAAGGGCTCTATAATGTATATGAGCAAGTCTCCTATGCCATAGCTCGCTCAAGCTGATAGTATCATGTAACAGGGCCTGGACTAGTCGTACAATCAATCTGTACAAGCTATTTTCTCGAACACCAATCACTCAGGCAGAATCCATATGTGAGTTTGTGTGCCATGCAGGAACTTTTCCTTCAGAGAAGGTAACCTTGTAGCCTTTATCCTCTAAGGCAAAAAAAGAGACAAGGTTCCTTTTCATCCTAGGTACATATAGTACCTCACTCAACTGAAGGGGTATGTCAAAATCTAGTTGGAAAGTAGAAGTTCCAACTCCTTTCACAGTATATCTGGCATAGTCTCCAAGTACAACATGTAGACTAGACTCTTTCTCGACAAGGTCTGTCAGATGATCTCTATATCCAGTCATGTGTTTGGAAGCACCACTGTCAATTAACCATATATCATTATCTGTAGGAACCGTACCTGAGAGTGTTGATATGAAGAAGACTGCTTCATCTTTTATGTCTTCATCTCTCTGAGGTGGTTCTGGATCAACATCAGCAGTGGATGCAAATTGTCTTCCTTTCTCCCTAGTAGGACAATTTCTCGCAATGTGTCCATACTTGTCACATCTGAAACACCGAATCTTTGATTTGTCTTTTTTGTGTTCATGTCATGAAGTTGATGAATTCTTCTTGTCTTTGAATGCTTTGTTGAAACTTCTTCTATTTCTTTTGTTTCCTTTCCTTGCATAAGAAGCAAGGGCTTGATTGGCATCAAGATGGGAGCCTTACACTCCTCTAGCTATGAATCTGGTTTCGTCCTAGGTGCAGTCTATCCATAGACGATCAAATCTCGGTAGATCTGCTCTGCCACTGATACTTTGAAGAAATGGTTCCCAATGTCTTGGAAGAGCATTGAGAGTAGTCAAGACAAGTTCTTTGTCTGATATGGTTTCTCCAATGGCACCCAGCTGATCTCTGATCTCTGAAAGATTCATGAAAGGTGGCAACGGTGTCAGCTTTTGTCATCTTCATATGTTGAAGTTGATTCTTCAATGTAAGAGCTATGAGGGTGTTGTTACTCTCAAACATATTCTTCAATGCATCATACATCTCATAAGTTGTCTTTAGGGTAGCAATACGAGGTAGTAGATGATCTCTTACTGAATAGATGATTATCTTCCTTGCTTTGACGTCATCTGCCTTCCAATCATCCTTCTCTTCATCGGTAGTTGTTTCTGGTAGAGTCTTTTCTATCAAACTCAATAGGTCATCCTCTTCCAGGGTAATCTCTAGTCTTGATTTCCTAGCCTATCTTCTACCAAAGTTTTGTTCTTCATGGTTTGCAGATTCTTCCACAAACCCTAACRGCTAGGCTAGGCTAGCAACCTTAGGTTTCGTTGGACTTACGACTGCCAACAATAAGCCTTGAAAGTCAGAAGAACACTGGTGAGCTGCAAAAATCCTTCAATGAGCTGCAGAAATCCTAACACTGAAATTCTGCAGAAAATTGCGGAACCCTAGAAACCCTAGGGCCAAAAATCAAAAATTCTCGGAATTGCACCCTGAGAGTTTCTGGAGGTGCATTGAAGGAGGTCATACACTCCTATGCAAAAATTAGCACCAACGTTTCAGTGGAAGGTGTTGAAACTAGCAAAATAAGGGGAGTCATTTTTGTAGTTGCAGCAAGGGGGTACGATTGGTTTCTTCAATAGCTTGTGCAATGGTCTCTTCAGGAACGTTGCTCTGATACCATGTTGAATTTTAATGCTTAGCTCATGCACATGTAGCTTATTTCATTTAGCATGTACTTGAACCATAAACAAATGCAGCAACACCATACACAAGTGTTGCAATAACCAAGATCACAAGAAGAATAACCATGCACAAGAACACAAGAAGTATCATGGGAAAATGCTTCTCAAACAAGGGAAAAACCCAACAATCCTTTGTTATATTCTCAAGAGAGGATCCCCCACACCATAGACCTTAGCACACAAGAGGGTGCTTACAAAAACCTAGAACCTAGCACCCAAGAGAGGTGCACACTTCAACCGTACATGCACTTGCTGAAATTCCGAGTTGACAAGTGAGAGTGTGTGATCCTCAATGGGGATTCACCTTTATTTATACAAGAACTAACACAACAAAAGGTGTGTCTATTGGCACAATAGGGCCGACCTCATTAACTCAATAATATAATTAATCATTACACAATATTAATTATCTTTCACATGGTGGGGCCAACTTGTACCCTTCACAACATAATTAGGGTTACAAGTAAATCTTACTCTCAGACAATATAGCAAGGATCTCTCTCATCCTTTAGTGCTCAGCCACTAGGGACACGTCCAACTGTGCTCAGCCACATGTACGTCACACTCAACAAATCACTCAACTAAGTCCACAAGAGTACCATCTAGAGCACCATCTCATACCGACTCAACTAAGTCCATAGGAGTACAAGGCAGGAGACCATCTCAAGCCGACTCAACTCAATCCATAGGAGTACAAGGCAGGAGACCATCTCAAGTCATCTCAACTCAATCCAGAGGAGTAGACAAGAGACCACACATCATAACAACTGTCCAGAGTCTGACGCACACCCATCACATGGGCACACCCAACACTTGGGATCTCTCTCACAGATGTCTCAACTCAGTCCAGAGGAGAACAATCTGGAGGATGTCTCATGAAGCTGCAATCAACAACAACTACTCCACAGACAAAGATGTCACATGACTTCGTAACGCCATCCAATGCAATACGCACCAACTCAGACTCATCTACTGTTGCACCAACTGCTGCAAGCTCATCCCTGATCTGAGTTAACCTGGTAAGATAAGGTATTACACCCTCACCTTTGGCCATCTCGGTCCCACGCAACTGCTTGTGCAGAGCCATCACCTTGTTTTCATTTTTGTTTTGGTATAGGTCACTTAGGGCCTTCCACATGTCTTTTGCGGTAGTCTTTCCTAAAAGATGTGGGACCACGTGATCCTTTATCCCATCAAGAATCAAACTCTTTGTTTTGGCCTCACCCTTCTTCCATATGGCTAGTTGTGTTGCATCTGTAGGAGCAGTTGAAATATCAGGTGTATGTTCAAGGACCTCATTGACCTCCAACACCATAGTCATCCTCTCCTTCCATGTGGGGTAATTATGAGCCCCCTGAAGCCTATCCTCAACCCTCATACTCATGGCCATCTCTGAAAATGTTGTTCAAACCCTCATGATCTAAACCCTTACGTTGCCTTTCCTATACCCAGAAAAACCTTTCGCTGCAGAAACCCTAGCACTTCAAAATTGTACGGTTGCTTTTATTTGTGCTTAGATCCTCACAATCTACCTATGATATTGCTTCTTTAACAGTCCTGCTCTGATACAATGTGAAATTTCTTCAAACCCAGTTTACTAAACCAATTAATTTTTCTTTTCACTGTTTATACTAGGTTTTCTTCCACAAATAAATAATACACAGCAAAAAATAAAAACCAAGAACTTAACAGTAAAAGATAACAGCAATCACATCACATGTACACAAGTAATTTTTGGACAATTTGTCCCTGGAAAAACCCCGGAGGGTAAACCAGTGCAGTGGATTTGTAGATTTATTATTAGCAGTAGGAAAATATGGAGTTCTCTTACAAATTAAATCGATCCTCCTCAACGGTTGAGTAAATTTCAGCAAAAACCCTCCTCAACAAAAAGTACGGCTTCCTAGAAACCTCCACGAATCTGCCAGAACGAGACAGCTATGACAAATGAGTGCCATTGCATTGTGGTATGGCCCTCCTGCGCAAAAACTGTGTCACCCTTCACGGCCCTGTTAGATCTGAAGCAAAACCTCTGCTAAGTGTTGAAGAAGTGAGTCGATCCTCTAGCAAAATTCCTCCTCTATCTCCCTGCAATTTTTCTCCTGCAAATCCTCGATCGATCTCTCCCAAAATCGATCTCTTTGTCTCCAAGTGCGCCCCTCCTTTAGCCAAATCGATTTCTTATACTTCATTGAGTAAGTGAAACCCTAATCTCCAAAAGGATTAAAGGTTGAGATCAACCCTCACCCTCATGATTAGATCAATGGTCAAGATTAAAAGACCACAACTTAAACTTTTTTTCACTTAAACCTTAGAAAAGGTACTCAATAAAGTCAATTGAAGAATATAACACATCTACAGTCCTTTTCCTAAGTTGGACTTACGAAAAAATTTAATTAATCAACTTTGGCTAATGTTTCATTGTCCTCCACCATGCTAGGGCACTGCAATGTCTGGAAAACCTTCCTTGCTACATTCTCAACACATCTCATACATCATAGGCCTCAACTTCAAATAATATCGAATGTCAAAAAGTGCAGGGTATAGCAACCAATGCTAAGTAAATGTCTAGGGCCTACATATCAACAGATGAAACAAAACTTGGCAGAATCAGCATGTGTGAAAATAGAAATGGTACATGGACCTATAGTGTGTACCTCATGCATCTCATACAACCATAAGCCTCACCTTTAAGATTATACCATAAGCCTCACCTTTAAGATTATATCAAAAACTAAAAGGTATCGAAACCAATGCAAAGTGAATATCAAGGACCTATATATCAACAAATTAAACTAGATTTGACAGCAGTGGATGTGAAAATTCAAAACACAAATGATACAAAAAACCTATATCACATATACCACTCCTTTGATGTCTAACCTTAACAGAGGAAATGTCACTATGGGCAGTGCAGATCAAGACCCTCATGGAGCAAGTCGATGAACTCAAGAGGAGCAAGAAAATCAGACTGGAACCATTATGATTAAACAAATGGAGAAAAGGCTTGAGAAAATCGAACTGGAGGACCAGTAACTGAATCAACAAATAAAACATCTAGAAATTGACAGAACCTCCAAACCACCTACCCTTGAAGGAATGGGAAAACTCAATAAAGAGAAGGCTGCTATCAAAGATAAGCAGCCTAAGATATTTTGTAGCAGGAAAATTGGAAAAATGAGGCAGCAGCCCATCAACAGTTCCTACATAAACAAGTTGATGAGCATAAATCCTGGGTCCAGATGGTATAGTGGAAGAAAGCTCCCCTGATTGTGGAGGTTGTGGTACAAGCCAAGTTTGCAGAGGAGAGGCTCTGACAGGCTAAGGAATGGGAAACCTCCATAAAGTGAAGGCTGATATCAAAGATAAGCAGCCTAAGATATTTTATAGCAGGAAAATTGGAAAAATGACACCGCAACCCATCAACAGTTCCGACATAAACAATTTGATGAGCATAAATCCTGGGTCCAGGTGGTAAAGTGGAAGAAGGCTCCCCAATTGTGGAGGTTGTGGTGCAAGCCATGTTTGCAGAAGAGAGGCCCTGATGCACTAAGGAATTGAGCCTTAAGAGTCTATGGCCTTCCCTCTTTTTCTTCAGATCCTATATCGACAAGCCTTTCTTTCATCCACGACACCCTTGATTTGAAAAAAAACAACCTAGAAAGGGCTTGGAGGGCAGTACACTCTACCCACATAATTTAGGGATTTTTTTGGATGTCAATCTTACAAGATTTCAAGTAGAAAAATTCAGGTAAGCCAAAGACCAGGCAGTAGCAACCAGCAAAGAAAACAAATGGGTTGATACTCGTGGCCATCGGACTATGAGTTGGGACTCTCCATCCCTAGACTGGGGCTGCTAAATGAAGGTCTTGTCGGGTCAAGTGGGCGGGGGGACAGTGAACTTCTATCTCCATTTATTGTTGAAACTATAATGGTTCTATATGGTCTTCTCTAGACAGTTTTTATGATATTATCTCCTCGCACAACCTTATTTTTCTCACTAAGACACATGAGAGCCCCAAGAGACCACTCCCATATATTACAAGTTATCATTGGGCTTCAACACTCAGCCACGAGACTCAAGTTCAATGAAGTTCGTGGGTTCCATAGGTGTGGCTTGCTTCATCAGCAATCAAATCTAAACTAGGGTGTCAATTGTGGCATCAAATGAGCACTCCAACTACATACACATTTAGGTTCAGAAGCCCCTCCACCCCCCTCCAAGATGTTTTCATTGTTATTTGCTACTTTCCCCTCACCTCAGAAAGCTTTGTACTTCATTCGAATGGAGAACCCTTCCTTGTCCTTTACCCAAACATATCCTAGTACTCATCTCTAGGTTGTTATTCTTTCAGTAGACTTCAATGTCCATGCCAAGATTTTACAAACATTGGTCCATTATCAGTGGGAGGATGTACTTTGCCTTCATAAGTTGAATCCTAAAACAATCGGTTTGTAAAGAGAATCAACAGATGCTTCCAGCCTCATCACAACATATGGTGTTGAAAATTGAACTTAAACAGATAACAGTAGTTATCAACAGTTAACAGTAGTGTTCTTTAACCTTTAAAATTTAACTGAAGCATAAGAATCATTGGAAGAAAGACATTCACAGTGTGCACAAGTATTTATCCTGGGAAACCCTCATGGAGAAGAAAACCCAGCAAAACTTCTTGTGATATATATTAGTCAATCAAGTACAATGTCAGTACAATACTACTCCTTGAGAAAGAGATAAGTTACAGGACAATAACACTTACTGCTATCTCTGCTTTTCAGATATCTCTCAGCCTCTACCACAGATCTTCCCTCAATGTAAACTCAAACCTGTAGCTGTTGCTGTTCACTGTTCTGTAGCTGCCGCTATTCACAAGGTTCTGTAGCTGCTGCTGTTCAGAAAATTATGTTCTGTAGCCACTGCTGCTGCCTTAGATCTGTAGCTTAAGGCTGCCCTTTACTTTGCCTCCAAACATTCAGACCTGCAATAGAGGTTTTCCTCAGAGCAGGCAGACATTTTTGCCTCAGACTTGGCCTCAGTCTGCCTCAGATTCTGCCTCCTAGCTGCTGCCTCACACCCGAGTTGCTCTGCCTCAGACTCAAGTTACTCTGCCTCAGATTGTGTGTGTTGTGTGGGGGGCGCCTCCCTATTTATATAGGATAGATCACCCTAGGTTAGGGCCGACTTTAGGTTAGGTTAGGGCCGACCTTAGGTTAGGGCTTCCCTACTCAGGGCGGTTTAGGACAGACTTACTCAGGGAGGTTAGGAGAATATCCTCTGCCGCTGCCCAAACTTCAACACTCCCTCTCAGCAAGGAGGGTATTCTTCAGGCATACATATCCACACAGTTCCTTCTAGTCTTTGCACTTGACCATTGACTTGTTGATATCCACACAGGATCTATATATCACAAGAAGTTTTGTAACCTTATAAAGATAAGAATCATTTCATGGGATGTGATTATCTAATTCTCCTTAACCATGGTCAACTGCTAGAGTTATTTCTCTTAGGGGCGGTCAGTCCCTAAGAAATACTCATAGCTCATCTTGAAGACCTAGGAGAACTTTTCACATCACCTTGTCTTTGACTTTTGCTTTGACATACAAAGCTCACAAGACTTATCTTGGCTTTTGCTTTGACACACAAAGCTCACAAGATTTGTAGCAGCATCCTTTGTCTTGTCTTTTGCTTTGACAGACAAAGCTCACAAGACTTGTAGCAACGTCTCTTGACTCTTGCCTTGACATACAATGCTTTTCTCCAAGTCTCAAGTCAGCCTTGACACACAAGGCAATCTTGGAGAATGTCTCACGATGCTGCCATACCAAGCTTGTCAAGGAAGTACACAAATTTTCCAAAGGACAAAGACTTAATAAATATATCTGTTATTTGCTCATCAGTACGAATGTACTGCAACTTGATGGCAGGTCTTTGGACCATGTCTCTGATGAAGTGATATTTCATCTCAATATGCTTTGATCTCTCATGGAACAACGGTTCTCTGTGAGCTTTAAACAGCTCTGGTTATCACAATGGATAACAGTTGTTTCTAACCTCTCTTGAAACAACCCAGACAGAAGCTTTCTCAACCATATTGCTTCTCTGCTAGCATTATTGGCTGCTATATACTCTGCTTCAGCTGTACTTTGTGCTATGGAGCCCTGTTTCTTGCTAGACAAATATATCATAGCTGAACACAAGCTAAAACATTATCCGGAAGTACTCTTCCGGTCCAATGAACTCCCAGCCCTGTCTGAATCAGCATAACCATGAAGCAGCACTCCTCCACTGGAAATGTATCTAATGTTGATGATTACAATTGCACGAGACATCCTCCAAGACACAAACTGAGTGAGTCGGCCTATGAGAGAGTCCATGAGTTGGGTGTGCCCATGAGATGGGTGTGTCGTTTCTATCTGAGACAGAGATGGAACGTTGTGTGCCCATGAGATGGGTGCGTTGTTTGAGATGAAACGATGTGTACCCCTGTGAGGGGTGAAAGAGCCCATGTGATGGGTTTACTATTCTCCTCTGTGTAGAGAGTTGAGACGATGTAATACTCCAGATGATTCTCCTATGAGACTCGGTGAGATAGAGATCTATTGAGTAGGACGTCCCTGTCGCTGAGCACAGGTGGCGTGATCCTAGTTGTTGAGCACTAGTGAGTGTGTGTCCAGATGATTCTCCTGTGAGACTCARCAAGATAGAGATCTATTGACTTGGACGTCCCTGTGGCTAAGCACAGGTGGACGTGCCCCTAGTGGCTAAGCACTAGTGGGTGTGTGAGATCCCTTGCTATATTGTCTAAGAGTTAGATTTACCTGTAACCCTAATTGTGATGTAAAGGGTACAGGTCAACCCTGCCATAAAGTGAAAGATAATTAATGTAAAAGATAATTGATATGGTAATTATTAATTATATTCTGAATTATTGAGGTCGGCCCTGTTGTGCCAATAGACACCATTTTTTATGTGTCCAGTCTAGTATAAATAAAGGTGATTTCCCCATTAAGGAAACACAACACACATGTGATTTTGGAAATTTTAGCAAGTACAAGTTCTAGGGCTGAAGTGTGCACCTCTCTTGGGTGCTAGCCTTCTTGGTTTTTGAGAACACCCTTTTGTGTGCTAGGTCTATGGTGTGGAAGGTCTTTCTCTTGAGAATATAGCAAAGGATTGGCTGGGTTTTCTTCCCTTATTGAAAAGGGTTTCCCAAGATACTTCTTGTCTTCTTTTGCATGGTATTTCTTCTTGTGATCTTGGTTGTTGCAGCAAATTGTTAATGGTTTAGCTGCATTTGTCTATGGTTCAAGTAAATGCTAAATTGAAATAAACTTCATGCTTGAAGCCTAGCCTAGTGAAAATTCAGCATGGTTTCAGAGCTTAGGTCTTGAAGAACCCATTGCACAAGCAACTACCAGTCATCCTCTCACTTCTGCAGAGCCCTACGACCCTCCTAGGGTTTCCAGAAAATCCGTATGGCCCTCCTTTTCTGAGGTATTTCAGCACCTTAAACTTGGACGTTGGGGCTAAAAATTACATAGGGTTGTACGGCCTCCCTCAGTGCACCTCCAACAACTCTTAGATTGCAATTCAGAGAATTTTGGATTTTTGCCCTAGGGTTTCTAGGGTTCCACAATTTTCTGCAGAAAATTCAGATCTAGGGTTTCTGCAACTCATTGAAGGAGCTTTTCAGCTCACCAGTGTTCTTCTAACTTTCAAGGCTTATTGTTGGCAGTCATAAGCCCAACAAAACCTAAGTTTGCTAGCCTAGCCTAGCCGTGAGGTTTTCTAGCCCAGTTGACAAGGGTTTGCGAAGAATCTGAAAATATGATGAACAGAACCTTGGTGGAAGATAGGCTTGATGGATCAAGCAAGTTCAGTTCCTGGAAGTCAAGACTTCAGGTCACCCTTGAAGAAGAAGACTTATTGTGGGTGATACAAAAAGGTTTACCAGAGACAGCTATCGATGAAGACAAGGAAGAAAGGAAGGAAGATGATGTCAACGCAAGGAAGATAATCATCTACTCAAGCTCTTACATTAAAGGGCCAGCTTTAAAATATCAAGATGACAAAAGGTGGCATCGTTGCTACCTTCTTCATGAAGATGTTAGAGATCAGAGATCAGCTAGGTGCCATTGAAAAAATCGTATTAGCACTCTCAGGTATGCACTTGTATATATTATTTGTATCATTGTCATGAGGGTACTTGCAGGAGGAAGGAACCTTTGCTGCAATCGTGGATCCAAAGGGATCTCAGTGCATTCAGACGAACAACACACTGGAAGTGAAGACTCTAGGTTTGATTGTTTTAATTATCATGCCTCTAACCTACATTTCTAAGTTTGCTACATTACAAGTAGGCGTTGTAACTATGACAACAATCCTTAAATTGTTTTGATTCTAGAGACGTACTCATTATTCTCCTCTAGGAGATATTCTTGTCTTGTTTCGTTTGTTTTATTTTTCCAGGCAGGTTGACAACGAAGGAATATGTTTATCCTTCAGACTTTGGAGGGAGTCACTTGACTCAGAGGGAGTCAAAACTATTTGAGGAGGAAGAACAGAACCATCATTGAAGCAACCAAAGCAATGATACATAATCAACATCTACCTATGATTCTATGGGCAGAAGCATCCATGACAGCAGTATATGGTCAGAACAGGAGTCCTCACCAAATTTTGAAGAACATGACTCCCGAAGAAGCCTTCACCAGAGTGAAGCCTCAAGTAGGACATTTCAGGATATTTGGGTGTCCAGTATATCTTCATGTACCCAAAGAAAAGAGATCCAAGCTAGACCCCTCAAGAAGAAAGGGTACATTTGTGGGATACAGTGAATCTTCAAAGGCTTACCGAATCTACATCCCTGGTCAGAGACAGATTGAGGTAAGCAGAGATGTCATCTTTGAAGAAGAGATAGCCTTTCGAAGATCCAAAGAATCTCAGATGGAGATTGACAGCGAGATAGTACCTTCTCCCCCTTCAGCAATTCAGAGGGAGACAGCCATTGTTCCAATTGATCCAGTTGCTCCAGTTGATGTTCCCAGAGAAATTGCAGTAGGCCATAAAAAGACCTGTATGGGCTCGACAAACTCTGCAAGAGGAAAAGGAACATGCAGCGCCTCAAGGCACATCCCGAGAAAGCAAGAGACCAAAGAGNTTGATCCAGTTGCTCCAGTTGATGTTCCCAGAGAAATTGCAGTAGGCCATAAAAAGACCTGTATGGGCTCGACAAACTCTGCAAGAGGAAAAGGAACATGCAGCGCCTCAAGGCACATCCCGAGAAAGCAAGAGACCAAAGAGATTTTCGAGCTACTTTTCAGCCATGAGCCACATCATTGATACTGAGCCTTCTTGTCATGGAGAAGCGACAGGTCAGCAGGTATGGGAAGATGCCATAACAGAAGAGTATGAATCCGTCTTGAAGAATGATGTGTGGGATATTGTTCTGAGACCAGAAGGGAAGTCTGTAGTAACTTCCAAGTGGATCTATAAGATCAAGCATGCAGTTGATGGAAGTATTGAGAAATACAAAGTGATATTTGTAGCCAGAGGATTCTCACAAGTAGAGGGAGTTGACTATGATGAGACATTTTCTCCAGTAGCCCGATACACTTCCATCCGTACTATCATTGCACTAACTACATCCATGGGTTGGAAACTACATCAGATAGATGTAAAGACAGCCTTTCTCAATGGTGAGATTGAGGAAGAAGTTTATATCGAGCAACCAAAAGGATTCGTGATACACAACGAGAAATCTCATGTGTGCAGGTTGAAGAAAGCGCTGTATGGACTAAAGCAAGCACCTCATGCTTCGCATGAGAAAATGGATGGCTTCTTGATGAGCTTGGGCTTCAACAAGAGTGTTGTTGATTCAAACCTATATTACCATATTGTTTGTAACGAGTGCTTAATCTTGGTCCTATATGTGGATGACCTATTCATCACCGGTTCAGAAAGACTTATTGTTGAATGCAAGCAAGCATTGACTGCTAAATTCGAGATGAAGGATCTGGGTATGATGCACTACTTCTTGGGACTAGAAGTATGGCAGAGGACTGATGAGATTTCCCTGAGCCAAGGAAAATATACAGTGGAGATATTAAAGAAGTTCGGTATGACAGAGTGCAAATACATGCCTACACTGATGGTGATGGATTTGAAGAAAATGAATGATGTTGATTCAGGCGAGATTGATCCACACTTGTACCGACAGTTGATTGGATCACTGATGTATCTGGTTAACACCACACCTGATATATCTTATGTAGTGAATGTACTTAGTTAGTTCATGAGTAAGCCAAGACAGACTCACTGGATAGCAGCGAAGCATGCATTGAGATATCTAAGAGGCACAGTTGGATATGGCCTGAGATATGCCTCCAGTGTAGACTTGAGTTTGCAGGGATATGTCGATGCAGATTGGGCAGGGAGCATAGTGGACCAAAAGAGCACATTCGGTTGTTGTTTTACCTTCGGGTCTGCCATGGTTTCCTAGTGCAGCAGGAAACAGAGCTCTGTGGCCTTGAGTACCGCAGAAGCAGAGTATATATCCTTGAGTGTGGCAGTCCGCGAAGCAGTGTGGCTTCGCAAGCTCCTAACAGATTTATTTGATCATGAGATGGATCCCACCATTATTCATTCTGATAACCAGAGTTGTGTGAAGCTCTCTGAGAACCCTATGTTTCACGATAGATCGAAACACATTGAGATAAAATATCATTATATCAGAGACATGGTGCAAAGGAAAGCAGTACACGTGTAGTACCTTCCTACACATGAGCAGATTGCAGATATCTTCACCAAACTTCTTGCCAAGACGACGTTCGAGTACTTTCATGAGAGACTTGGCCTGGTGGAGAATACCTCCCTAGCTGAGAGGGAGTGTTGATGATTACAGCCAAGACGAAGTTTGAGTACTTCCGTGAGAGACTTGACCTGGTGGAGAATGCCTCCCTAGCTAAGAGAGAGTGTTGATGATTACAGCTGCGTGAGACATCCTCCAGGACACAGACTGAGTGAGTCGGCCTGTGAGAGAGCCCATGAGTTGGGTGTGCCCATGAGATGGGTGTGTCGTTCCTCCCTGGGACGGAGATGGAACATTGTGTGCCCCTGAGAAGGGAAGATGCCCATGAGATGGGTGTGTCGTTTGAGATGAAACGATGTGTACCCCTGTGAGGGGTGAAGGAGCCCATGTGATGGGTTTACTATTCTCCTCTGTGTAGAGAGTTGAGACGATGTGATACTTCAGATGATTCTTCCTGTGAGACTCAGTGAGATAGAGATCTCTTGAGTAAGACATCCCTGTGGCTGAGCACAGGTGGACATGATCCTAATGGATGAGCACTAGTGAGTGTGTGTCCAGATGATTCTCCTGTGAGACTCGGTGAGATAGAGATCTGTTGACTTGGACGTCCCTGTGCTTGAGCACAGGTGGGCGTGCCCCTAGAGCACTAGTGGGTGTGTGAGATCCTTTGCTATATTGTCTAAGAGTTAGATTTACCTGTAACCCTAATTGTGATGTAAAGGGTACAGGTCGGCCCAACTATAAAGTGAAAGATAATTAATATGGTAATTATTAATTATATTCTGAGTTATTGAGGTCAGCCCTGTTGTGCCAATAGACACCATTTTTTATGTGTCCAGTCTAGTATAAATAAAGGTGAGTTCCCCATTGAGGAAACACAACAAACATGTGATTTTGGAAATTTCAACAAGTACAAGTGCTAGGGCTGAAGTGCGCACCTCTCTTGGGCGCTAGCCTTCTTGGTTTTTGAGATCACCCTTTTGTGTGTTAGGTCTATGGTGTGGAAGGACTTTCTCTTGAGAATATAGCAAAGGATTGGCTGGGTTTTCTTCCCTTATTGAGAAGGGTTTCCCAGGATACTTCTTGTGTTCTTGTGCATGGTATTTCTTCTTGTGATCTTGGTTGTTGCAGCAAATTGTTAATGGTGTAGCTTCATTTGTCTATGGTTCAAGTAAATGCTAAATTGAAATAAACTTCATGCTTGAAGCCTAGCCTAGTGAAAATTCAACATGGTTTCAGAGCTTAGTTCTTGAAGAACCCATTGCACAAGCAACTACCAGTCATCCTCTCACTTCTGCAGAACCGTACTGCCCTCCTAGGGTTTCCAGAAAATCCGTACGACCCCCCTTTTCTGAGGTATTTCAGCACCTTAAACTTGGACGTTGAGGCTGAAAATTACATAGGGGTGTACAGCCTCCCTCAGCGCACCTCCAACAACTCTCAGATTGCAATTCCAAGAATTTTGGATTTTTGGCCCTAGGGTTCCGCAATTTTTTGCAGAAGATTCAGATCTAGGATTTTTGCAGCTCATTGAAGGAGCTTTGCAGCTCACCAGTGTTCTTCTGACTTTCAAGGCTTATTGTTGGAAGTCATAAGCCCAACAAAACCTAAGTTTGCTAGCCTAGCCTCGCCGTTAGGTTTTCTAGCCCAGTTGACAAGGGTTTGTGAAGAATCTGAAAATATGATGAACAGAACCTTGGTGGAAGATAGGCTTGATGGATCAAGCAACTTCAGTTCCTGGAAGTCAAGACTTCAGGTCACCCTTGAAGAAGAAGACTTATTGTGGGTGATACAAAAAGGTTTACCAGAGACAGCTACCGATGAAGAGAAGGAAGAAAGGAAGGAAGATGACATCAAGGCAAGGAAGATAATCATCAATTCAAGCTCTTACATTGAAGGGTCAGCTTTAAAATATCAAGATGACAAAAGGTGGCACCACTGCTACCTTCTTCATGAAGATGTCAGAGATCAGAGATCAACTAGGTGCCATTGGAAAAATCATATCAGCACTCTCAGGTATGCACTTGTATATATTATTTGTATCATTGTCATGAGGGTACTTGCAAGAGGAAGGAACCTTTGTTGCAATCGTGGATCCAGAGGGATCTCAGTGCATTCAGAGGAATAACACACTGGAAGTGAAGACTCCAGGTTTGATTGTTTTAATTATCATGCCTCCAACCTACATTTCTAAGATTGATACATTACAAGTAGGTGTTGTAACTATGACAACAATTCTTAAATTGTTTTGATTCTAGAGATGTACTCATTATTCTCCTCTAGGAGATATTCTTGTCTTGTTTCGTTTGTTTTCTTGTTCCAAGCAGGTTAACAACAAAGGAAGATGTTTATCCTTCAGATTTCAGAGGGAGTCAAAACTATTTGAGGAGGAGGAAGAACGGAACCATCAATGAAGCAACCAAAGCAATGATACATGATCAGCATCTACCTATGATTCTATGGGCAGAAGCATCCATGACAGCAGTATATGGTCATAATAGGAGTCCTCACCATATTTTGAAGAACATGACTCCCGAAGAAGCCTTCACCGAGTGAAGCCTGAAGTAGGACACTTCAGGATATTTGGTTGTTCAGTATATCTTCATGTACCCAAAGAGAAGAGATCCAAGCTAGACCCCTCGGGAAGAAAGGGTACATTTGTGGGATACAGTGATCTTCAAAGGCTTACCGAATCGACATCCCTGGTCAGAGACAGATTGAGGTAAGCAGAGATGTCATCTTTGAAGAAGAGATAGCCTTTCGAAGAGCCAGAGAATCTCAGATGAAGATTGACAGCGAGACAATACCTTCTCCCCCTTCAGCAGTTCAGATGGAGACAACCATTGTTCCAGTTTATTCAGTCGCTCCAGTTGATGTTCCCAGAGACATTGCAATAGGGCATAAAATGACCTACCTTAGCTCGAAAAACTCTGCAGAAGGTAGAGGGACATGCAGCTCCTCAAGACACATCCCGAGAAAGCAAGGGACCAAAGAGATTTTCGAGCTACTTTTCACTGGAACATAGATCCTGTTGGCCTTGGATGTTTCACTGTACCCAACAAAAGTTCCTTTCTTCCCAGAAGGCTCCATCTTAGTTCTCTTCTCTTTCGGCACATGTATGTAAACTGGACATCCGAAAATCCTCAAGTGTCCCACTTCTGGCTTTTCGCCAGTAAATGCTTCTTCTGGAGTCTTTTCCCCCAGAATAACATGAGGACTTCTATTATGAATATAAACTGCGGTGCTCGTGGCTTCTACCCATGGTGATGTGGGAAGGTCCTGATCACACATCATAGCTTTTGTTGCCCCACAGATTGTTGTGTTCTTTCTCTCAGCAATCCCATTCTGTTGAGGGTTGTAGGGCACAGTTAGTTATCTCTCGATTCCTGCTTCTTTACAAAATTCATCAAAACGATGAGACTCAAATTCCCTACCATTGTTAGTCCTCAAAGCACGTATGTGTTTTCCAGTCTGGTTTTCAATCAATGCTTTGAATTCTAGAAATTTACTGAAAGCTTCATTCTTTGCCTTTAGAAAATAGATCCATGATTTCCTAGAGAAGTCACCGATGAAAATCACATAATAAATACATCCACTCAGGGAAGGCATTGACATTGGCCCACATATGTCTGAATGTATTAAATCCAAGATTCCTTTAGACCTTTTGTTACTGTTAGGAAAGGACTTCTTTGTGTTTTTACCAAGAACACAACCTCTACAGATACCATCATGTTCAAAATGAAAAACAGGCATTCCTCTTACCATTTTCTGTAGTCTGGGGAGTGCTTTGTAGTGAAGATGTCCAAACCTCTGATGCCACAACTCAGATGGACTAACTAAATCATGAATCAATGCTTGGATATGTCCTAGAAGCTTATAGAGACCTCCCTCTCTAATTCCAATCACAATTGTTGAATTTAGCTCTTCATTCTTAGGCCATAAGAGAGCTTTCTTGTCCATAAAGGTCATCCTGTAACCTTTATCTTCAAGGAATGCAACAGAAATAAGATTCTTCTTTAAACCATGAACGTACAGGATCTCCTCAATGTGCAACTCACCCCCAGATTCCAGCTAAAAAGATGTTGAGCGAATTCCTTTTATTGCATAGCTAGCATTATCTTCGAGTTCTACCTTAGCAGAGAACTACTTCTCTTTGAAGTTCGCAATGACTCCTTTATTTCATGTCATGTGCCTAGAAGCTCCACTATCCAACAACCAGGGTTCAGCACAGTTTGAAAGAGAACCGGAGAGTGTTGAAATAAGATAGTACTCCCTCCTAGTTTCTTGAATACTGGAAGCCCCTTTAGTCTTCGTCCTTTGAGACTCATCTTCTACAGCAATAGAAGCACAATATTTACCCTTGTGTCCTTTTCTAATCTCTAGACAATTTATGGCAAAGTGCCCCTTTTGTTGACTGTTGTAGCACTTCACTTTTGTTATATCAAAATCTTTTCCTTTGAAGCCACCTCTACTTTTCTCCTTTTGAGGAGCAAACTTGTTCTGAGAAGTAAATCTTTTCCATCTCCTTGTCCTTGCTGTTAGAGCAAGGTTCTCTTCCTTCGAAGGACCATTTTGACTCTGAATTCTCCCTTCTTCCTACAGACAACCATGCCACGGCCTTTCAAAGTCTAGTTGATTTTTACGAGCATTTATCCCAGCCAGAAATGTCTCCAAAGAAAGTGGAAGACCATCCACAGCAGTCTGGACGAGATCATCATCATCTACAGTTACACCAATGACCAGCAATTGATCTCTTAACTGAGAGATCTTTGTGTAGGAGGCCACAGAATCATGCTTCTCCATCTTGAGAGTTCGAAGCTTGTTCATTAGAGCCCTCTTTTGACTAGGCGCCTTCTTTTCATACAGATTAGATTGAGTGTCAAAACACTCATTTGCAGTGTTCAGAGGTGCTATAACAGGCATGATGTTCTCCTTTACCTAATCAAATATTATTCACTTTGCTTTTGCCTGATTTTTCTTGAAGGTTGTCCTTCCTGCATTGGTAGTGAGCTCTTCTAGTGTATTGAAGACAAAGTTGTCCAAGTCATGTTCTTCCAAAATATTTAAGACTCTGGCTTTCCAAACATTAAAGTTTGAAGCCCCTTCAAGTCTGTCCTAGGGCCTTCCAGAAATTGAAGTCATCTCTGCAAGTATTGTGCTTGAATAAAATTCCTAAGGATCTGTGCAGGCTCTAGCAGACTGCGGAACTGAGCACTTCCACGCCCTAGAGCTCTGATACCATGTTGAAAATTGAACTTAAACAGATAACAGTAGTTATCAACAGTTAACAGTAGTGTTCTTTAACCTTTAAAATTTAACTAAAGCATAAGAATCATTGGAAGAAAGACATTCACAGTGCACAAGTATTTATCCTAAGAAACCCTCATGGGGAAGAAAACCCAACAAAACTTCTTGTGATATATATTAGTCAATTAAGTACAATGTCAATACAATACTTCTCCTTGAGAAAGAGATAAGTTACAGAACAATAACACTTACTGCTATCTCTATTTTTCAGATATCTCTCAGCCTCTACCACAGATCTGCCCTCAATGTAAACTCAGACCTGTACTTGTTGTTGTTCACTGTTCTGTAGCTGCTGTTGTTCAGAAAATTCTGTTTTGTAGCCACTGCTGTTGTTCAGAAAATTTTGTTTGTAGCCACTGTTGCTGCCTCAGATCTGTAGCTTAAGGTTTCCCTTTAATTTGCCTCTAAACACTCAAGCCTGCAATAGAGGTTTGCCTCAAAGCATGCCGAATTTTTTGCCTCAGACTTGGCCTCAGTCTGCCTCAGATTCGGCCTCCTAGATGTTGCCTCAAACCTGAGTTGCTTTGCCTCAGACTCGAGTTAATCTGCCTCAGATTGTGTGTGTTGTGTGGGGGGCGCCTCCCTCTTTATATAGGATAGATCACCCTAGGTTAGGTCCAAACTTAGGTAGGCTAGGGCTGACTTTAGATTAGGTTAGGACCGACTTTAGATTAGGTTAGGGCCGTCCTACTTAGGGCGGTTTAGGACCGACTTACTCGGGGCGGTTAGGAGAATATCCTCTGAAGCTGCCCAAACTTTAACATATGGGAGACACCTTCTCCATCTTGGAAAAAATCATGATCTCCTAATCAATGGGCGCACATGTTTTCTTCATAATGGCATTATTTGTTGAAATAATGTAACTGCGAAGAGCATTCTTATTATTTTGTTATTGGATTAAATCCCCATTGTGGATTAATCATGTCATTATTATTATTTTTATTATTAGATTAATCCCCATTGAGGATTAATCAAGTCGGTAATT
>SNQJ01S0016645.1:199431-224597 GCA_010110895.2 Picea sitchensis
CTATCTATTCAGTCCAGAAGCTCTTTTGTTTCTTTGTTGGTCGATGAAAAGATTCTTATGCAAGTTACATGTCCTGTATGCTTTATCTAGTCTGTACTTTCATGGTGAAAAAGAGTTGCTCTGTTATTTGGTAGCATGTCTTTCCTTTCAGTTACTCCAGCTTGTTAATTAAATATTATTTCTAATGGCTAATTAGAGTGCATACTTTTTATTCAAAGGCTCACTCTTTTCTATCTTACTAAAGCTTCTTTTGGTTCCCCTGATGATGGGTGGAGTGTCCACTTGAAATATTGGGACGGTTCAAAATTCTCACAGTTAAACTCCAGAAAATCTAATCATAATGCTTACTTATGCTAAGGACAAGGGATACTGTGTTGTCATTTTCTGCGATATTGTACTATTTTTCAAAATATCCCTATAAATTGAAATGAGCTGTTTGACCTTTTCTCACCGATACAGAGCTGGAAGAATAGTATACTCTTATGACTAAGACTGCATTTTGCTGTTGATTTTCACTTATGTGATACTGATGTCCTTGAGGGTACTTGGATGGTATATTCTTAGCCATGCTAAACTGATAGTTTTGTAAGCTTCATAGTGGTTTGTCATTGATAAAGACGCCATATTCCTTTTCTGTAGATCTGAAATCTGCACTTGGCAAAAGACGGAGGGATGGAAAAACTGCACCTTTGCAAAGGCTCACAACTATGCAGCGCGTGTATGTTGGCCGATTGATTAAGAAGCATGGAAATGACTACCAGGTATAGTTAAATTGCTAATGCCCTAAACTTGGTTTTATTTTGGTTCGAGTTCTTGAATTTCCTTGCCCATACAGGATTGATTTTGCTTTCCATTTTATTGCTTTGCAGGCTATGTCAAGGGACTTGAAACTGAATGCAATGCAACATTCAGTTGCGGCTCTCCAGAAATTATGCAACAGATTTCATGCTTATGAAACACTGTAACGTTGCTTAAGGAACAGGCATAGTGGAGCTAAGAAGATTGAGGTGATCCATGTTCATTTAGTTGGATATTGACGTTTTCTTTACATGTCAGAAGTTGGCGATTAACTACTTTTCAACTTCATTGTTGCAAGGCTCGATCTTTGATTGATCTAAAGGCACAGCTGCTTTTTATGCTTGCCTTGTGAGCTGGAATTTGGTCAGATCTTAGCTTTTTTCTGACTGTATAGGCTAGGTAGTCTAGAAAACAGTCAAGTTGATAGACTGTCAATTTGATAAGGCGCTGGGATTGATTTGATAGATTATCAAACTTGAATATGGCGCTTTCTTTGTCTTTGATATCTTTTCCAAGCAAGCATTCTAAAATTAACAGAAACGGGTTTGAATGGCTGTATTTTATTTCTCCTGTACTTGCACTTATTATGTTTTTAGTGTCTAATAGTAAATCTATAAAGTGAGTTTCTTAACAATTTTCGTTTAATTATGTACTTGACGGCAGTAACAGACTAATGTTACAAGCAGCAAATTTTCTGGCAACTGATATATATGGTTCTGTATTATTGGATCACAGGGATTGTTTTTAAACTCGTACACTAGTATAGTGCATGTAGGGAGAATATCAAATTGATGGTATGTGTTCGTTTAATATGTGCAACATAGGTGGGCAAGCTTGGTTAAAACACTACTTTTTTTCAAAACAATAATCAAAGGTGAATTTGAACTACATAATGATAACAATCTCAAATGTGCAAAGCTAAGATTAGTATGGATCATGAAACAAAATCCCTCCCAAAATAAGCTACGCCAACAAAGTTGTGCACTAGGTTCCCCCAAAAGAATGTAGAGTATGTAAAAGAGTAAATTTGGAATTAACAAATGCTTATGATTATGTATGCCAGATGAAAGAGGCTTTTGCACTCTACTTCCTGGAACTAAAACATTTAGTGCTATCACGCTAACATGTGTAAGGTTCAAAGTATCCCTGTTCATCTCCTATAATGTGTACTAATTTTTGTTCCAGTTCATAATGCATCTTCCTTTAGCATAAATGTATAGATAAATATTGCAGCGACAATCCAATATGAGATCAATTAATTCTTGGCTACTGCTGCTATTTATTGTTTCTGTGTGACATTGATTGGCAATGAGATTTGTGCACGATGTGAAACATATTGGATCTGGAGTGAATATTCAAGGGAGCAGTGACAAAGGAACAGTAGGAGGGGGACTGCATCTTAGATTCTGGTACATCAATGACCAATAGTCAGGGAAGGATGTCTTACTTGCAGCTCGCTAAAGAACAGGCAAGAGGAGGAAGTATTGAGGGAAACTTAAGGCTATCAAAGAGGCCCTTAGAGCAGGGAAGCCTCTCACAAGGAAATACATGATTGTTCTCACATCCAGTATTGAGGGGTTTGGGGGCATCTTCGAAACAAAGGTCTTTGAGAGGTTGGCTGAGAAGTATAACCCAGATGTCACTTTTATTTAGTGAAAACAACGTTAAATGAACAGGATTTTTTTTCGTCAATTCATTTTATTTCTAAAAAGGAGTACTCATATATAGCTTAGCAACGTTGGACATGAAATGTCAGATACAAAAGCATAATGTTCCAGAGCATAGCTCTCGCAAGAAAGACTACAAGATGTCATACAAAAACCCTGTGAGGCCAGTTTATAGTGAAATTGTACACTTCACTTGTGGATCAACAGCAGATTGTCGTCAGTGTTCAAAAGAAAGCTGTAGCCTTGAGTGCTTCCTAGGCAGAGGGTTGAAACCAGCCAACCTTCTCCAAACAATGGGCGTACAATTCTGTGCACCACTACCTACATAGGAGAGGTGCCACATAATTCAAAAAGTAGTGGAAAAAAATAGTGCCACTTTATGACCAAAAAGAGGGTGGAGTCGCTCAAATCTACCCATTACTTGTGATTGGGTCAAAAGAAAGAAACGCTAGCCCCAAACTGGCTAGAAGCTAGGGTCGCATGCCTTACCCAAGCTACAAGAGACCACATACTAGGGATGTATACTAATAGGGTTTGAGGCAAATGCCACTCCAACAATAGACGAATATCCATCTCCATGCCAAGTAGCCATTGAACAAAAACCACCAACTTAGGACATAGAACCAATGCCTATGAAACACAAAAGAAACCGCCATCTAATAGGAGACCTTTGATGCCTTGTTGAAGCAAAACCTCTGAAGCGACCCTATGAGTGCGAAGCAGAAGCAAAGTTGTTGAGTAAGAGCATAATAAGACCCCATGAGTGCCAAGGTAGTGGCAGAGTCTCAAGTAGAAGTAGAGCCCCCGAAAAAGTCCCATGGGCATCGAGCTAGAGCAAGACCACCAAGTAGAATAAAACCTCTCCTCCATGTGGGAGCACATGAGTTTTCCTTTGCGTTGTGGTCTTAGGGATAGGTAGGAGTTGGAGTTCTATACCCTCTATTGTATATGCCCTCATCTGCCTACACTGAAATCCGAACCATGCTATCTCCTAGACCCATCACACAACCTCCATCCTCCCCTTATTTTAAAATGAAGAGGATTCTATTAGTGCACTTCAAACAACATTCAATGAATGGGAATTCATAGCAAGCAACGACAGAGGTGGATGAAGGGCACTAATAATGGGTGGAAGCAAACTTGTTGGTTAAAAACACTTTTTTTTCTTGATTCAACTATCATTTGTACTTTGTATTTGAAGGATCTAGAGAAATAATGAAAATTTGTGAACTTTTATTGGTCATATAATAATAAAAGGAAAATTGGCCAAAGATTCATAACGAGTTTGCATTCCTATCTCATTTTTTGGGTGAGCTAGGGAAGGAACAAGGGAGCCTTGATATCCTATCGAGTTTCTTCCAACATCTTTTCCAAGAAAAATCAATTGTAGATGCAGAGCTTGTAGATCTTAACCTACATGCCGAAACAAAAGATAAAGTAGAGCAACGTTAGCTAAGAGTTTTGGACATATATATAGTTTCAAACATGGCTTCAGTTTAAGCATGGTGGTTTAGAGAATGGGTTGGTGTTGAAGGGACCTAGGATTGTTTACCCATTTTCTTTGTTAGATTTTGATATTGAAAAACCTCCATGTCTCTAAGTTCAAAGCCTTTTGGTTAGATAATGAAGAACATAGAGATATGGTCACAAAGGAATGGAACCATTTTATGATCTTAACTCGGGGGAATATGCCATGATAATGTTATAGAATAATTTGAAAATAAAGAATCTCCCACAAAAGAGTGGGTAAAAAACCAAAATGATCAAAATAGGATAAAGTTGTAAAAAACCAAAATGATCAAAATAGGATAAAGTTGTAGGAGACAAAAGCTAAGTTGGAACCTTTATATGAGAACCATGGGATGGAAATGGTACTAAAGATCACCTAAGAGACATGCAAAGCCCTAAAGGAGAAAGAAATAAGGTATTGGCATTGGAGGAAGCTCACTCAAAGCATAAAAGTAGAGCCATATGACTTCATGAAGGGGATGAAAACACATTTTTTCCCATAAGGATGAACAAGCAAACAAGGCTCACAACACTATATGTGAGATTTAGGGCAAGAATGCCACTATACACACTAGGCATGAAGGTATTGCTAGGGCAACCCTAGATCGCAACCCTAGATCACAATGAGGAAATCTTATAGGCTCGTAGGCGAGGAAATCTTATAGGCTCGTAGGCAAGGAAATCTTTTAGGCCAGTGGGCAAGGAAATCTTAAAGAAATCCTATTTGTTGTCTTTACGCGAACAATTTAGTGAGAGGAACATAATGAGGATGTCCTAGCCCTTGTAGAAGAGGAAGCACTGGAAGAAGTCTTCAATTCTTTTTAGAAGGATAAGGCTCTTTGACCATGTGGATGGGCCATGGAGTTCAATTAGAACATTTGTGAGGTGATAGGAAAGGATTTGTTTGATGTGGTAGTAGAATCTAGGAGGATTGGGAATAATTATGAACCCCTCAACTTCATTTTCGTGACTAACATTCCCAAAGTGGACAATTGTCCTACTTTTGACTCTTTTAAATCAGTCTCCCTTTGCGATTGCTTATACAAGATTATAGTAGAAGTTATCTCAAGAAGATTAAGGCCCTCATTGTCGCAAGACATCTAAGGGGATCAATTTGTTTTTCTTTAAAGAAGGTTGATATTTGATGTAGTAGGAGTGGCACAAGAAACATTGCACTCCGTAAAAAAGAAGAATATCTATGCGTTCATCATTGTTGAAGGCATACTACAAGGTAGACATGACATTCTTGAGAATATTTATGATGCATATAGGGTTTAATTTAAATGTAATTAATTGGATTGAAGCATGCTATTCCTCTATTCCTTATGCAACACTCATAAAAAGGGAAACAACCTGTATCTTCAAACCCTCTATGGGTTTTGTTATCCACTGAAGTTGCACTAGCTGGACTTGCAGTTGAGTCACCAAAGACTGAGCAATTAATTGCTCAAATTTTAGTGTTTAGAAGTTCAGCTGGTCATTTTGACCAATTTTTTCCGCATTTCCATCCCATGTGGGGCATTGTAATAAATGAGATTAGCACGATGAAGTTGTAAAAGACTTGGCTACCCAAGACTTGATCACGAGTATGTACTCTAAAGTGTTTTTTTTTTCACTTGTTAATTATCTCTTGCCTTAGAAATTATTCATAGGCTAGTTATAATTTCTAAGTTTTTTCATTCAAATAGCCTTCAAAGTTGGAGTATGTGCTGGTGGTTAAGTCTTGGAATAAAATTCCAATGTCTAGTGTCTAAATGTTTATATTACCATGCTAGGTCATCTATATTGAGTCATATGGAAATTGCACTAAGTACCCCTCAGGATTTTTTAATGTTTTTTGCAAATAAAAAATTTCTTGCAAAATCATGATATTTTAATTGTAATTGATGAATAAGTTAAAAAAATAGTACTAGGAGGCATTATATGCCTTGTGGGTACTCGTTTTTAACAAAATGAGAAGCAAAGAAGATATTATAGAGAAGACGAGATTGGGAAACATGAATGAGCAGAGCACAATTCATTAAAGGAAAGAGTTGAGCTAAATAAGCTTCAACAAATCAAGAAAATCAAGAAAATCGTACAACTGGTGAGGACAACTGGCAGTGTATAGTGACATTGTACAGTCACATACTGTTGAGGTTACAGATATATTTAACACTCTCTCTTAAACTCAACATTTACAAACATCAGCACTGATAATGCCCAAGTGCTGTCTCCGAAAATAAAATAAAAACGGATTTTCGTAGTGGCTTTGTAAAAATATCTGCGAGCTGATTTCGAGAGCCACTGAATTGAAGTGCTATGTCACCATTATTGACTAGCTCGCGTATGAAGTGAAATCGAGTGTCAATATGCTTGCTTTTCTTGTGAAACACATGATTTTTGGATACAACAATTGTTGAGGTGTTGTCATAGAAGATAGGAGTTGGCTCCTTTTATGTATCTGACATATCATTCAATATTCTTCTCATCCACACAACTTGACATGAAGTTGAGGTAGCAACGACATACTTTGCCTATGTAGAAGATATTGATACAATGGGTTGCTTTTTTGATGCCCATGAAATCAGGTTCGTGCCCAGGTGAAGAGTATGTCCTGTGGTGCTTTTCCTGTTATCTAGGCTTCCTACAAAATCACTGTCTGTGTAACCAGAGAGATGATTATCATTACACTGAGTGTACCATAAGCCAAAATTGAGAGTACCTGCAACATATCTCAAAATCCTTTTCGCCATCTTCCAATGAGAATCTTTGGGGGATTCCATGAACCTGGAAACAAAGCTGACTGCATACATAATATCAGGCCTAGTTTTTGTAAGATACAACAAACTGCCTACTAAACTTTTGTATAGGGTAGGGTCCATTGTAAGCCTTCATCTTTCTTGCTCAATTTTGTGCCTAGGGGTATAGGAGTTTTTGCTAGATTGCAGTCTTCCATGCAGAATCTTTTGATGATGTCTGCTGCATACTTTTGCTGACAGACAAAAATGCCTTTGATTGATTGGTCAACCTCAATCCCCAAAAAATATTTCATTATGCCAAGATTTGTCATCTCAAACTCAGATTGCATGGCATGCTTAAAACTGGGTAACTCAATATTTCCAGTGTATATCATGTCATCAACATTTAAACATACAATTATAATTTTACCATGCTGATCAGTTTTGGTGTAAAGAGTTGGCTCATTTTGGCTTCTGCTGAAACCACTCTTGATCAGGTAAGTGTCAATTCTGCTGTACCAAGCTCTTGGAGCTTGTTTTATCCATACAAGGCTTTCTTCAACCGATACACTTTGGCTGACTGCTCTTTGACTTCAAATCTAGGTGGCTGATCCACATAAACCTCTTCTTCTAAGACACCATTCAGGAAAACTGACTTGACATCCATTTGGTATACTTTCCATTTGTGTTGAGTTGCTATGGTTAAGAGAGTCCTTACAATGTCCAACCTTGCTACTGGAGCAAAAGTTTCACCATAATCAATACCTAGTTGTTGTGAGAATCCTTTAGCAACAAGTCTTGCCTTGTGTTCAATCTGCCCCTTTTCATTGAGTTTAGTTTTGTAAACCCACTTGACACCAATACTTTTCTTGTGTTTGGGCAGATCAACAAGATCCCATGTCTTGTTCTTCTCAATGGAGTCAATCTCTTGGTTCATGGCTTGAATCCGATGTGACTCTTTAGCTGCCTCTTTAAAAGATGTAGGTTGACATGATATTAATGCAAAAAGATTGTGCTGATCAATATCATCCAACTGCTGATGGATTTATCTCAAGCTTCAAGTTCTTTGATTTTGAAGTGCAGAGGATGAATCTTTGCTTGAAGTAGAGTTGTCCTGAGGGCTTTCAGGTTGTCCTTGTACCTGCAATCTTGGAAGGGCAGGTTGATGTGTTTGATGTCTTGAATTTTCTGTGTTTTCAGGAAGTGGCATCAGTGCATTTTGACTGTCCATAGGCTGATTTTTAGACTCACTCCAGAACTGATTTTCAAGAAATTTTCTGCTAAGAATTAGTTTATTTGAAATCATATTGTAGAGTCTATAGGCTTTGGATGTTTCACTGTAGCCAACAAAAATGCATTTCTCACTTCTATCATCAAGTTTCTTCCTCAGTTCGAAAGGTATGTGAGCGAATGCTATGCATCCAAAAATTCTGAGATGAACAACATTTAGCTTTGTCCCACTCCATGCTTCTTGAGGGACCTTCATCTTGAGACTGGTGGTTGGAGATCTATTCAGGAGATAAACTGAGCATGCTACTGCTTCAACCCAAAATAGATTTGACAGACATTTCTCTCTGAGAAGGCTTCTTGCCATGTTCATTATTGTCTGATTTTTCCTTTCAACCACTCCATTTTGTTGTGGAGTATACCTGGCTGTAGTTTGCATGATGATGCCTTGTGATTTGCAAAAAATTGTAAATTCTTTGGAGCTTTTTTCTTCTCCTCCAGCTGACATATTTGCCACTCTGTTTTTCAGCTTCAACTTTGAATTCTTTGAACTTTGCAAAGGTTTCAGACTTGTGTCTGAGAAAATAGATCCAAATTTTCTTGCTAAAGTCAACAATAAACGTTAGAAAATAAACGCTATCACCGATTGACTTTGTTGGCTTTGGTCCACATAGGTCACTGTGAACCAACTCTAAGTGTTGTTTGGCTTGAGTGGAGGACTGTGGAAAACTAGTTCTCTTATGTTTTCCAAGAATGCAAGACTCACACAGATGATTTTTCTCTTTGAAGTCAGGTAGACCTTTGACCATGGAGTGCTTCTGATTCACACAGATGATTTTTCTCTTTGAAGTCAGGTAGACCTTTGACCATGGAGTGATTTTGTAGAAGACTTTGACTCTAAAAGGGTAGATGTCCAAATCTTGCATGCCAAACCATAGTTTCATTGGGGGTGGATGCACTTTGTGCATATGATTGGATCAGATTTGCAGTTCTGAGGGTCAGGGGAAACATTCTATTCCTAGTCATGTGGATTTCAGAAATAATTTTCCGCTGGGGGTTTTATCATATATCCTACATGATGCTCCTTCAAAAAGGACCTTATAGCCATGTTCAATTAGTTGTCCTACACTTAACAGATTATGTTTCAGATCTGGAACATGATAAACATTGTTTATGTCTTTCTTTACATTTTGTTTAATAAGAATAGGTACAGTACCATTTCCTTGAACTTTGACTAAACAATCATTTCCAAGTGTAATATCAGATGAAATTGAAGATAAAATGCATGATAGTAAATCTTTGTTACCTGTCATGTGTTTGCTGCATCCACTGTCCAGGAAACATAGATCTTTATGTTGTTCTTCAGTCTTGTGGCATGAGAAAAACATACCTTCTGAGGTTTCTCCTTCATGATTTGAAACATGTGCTCTCCCTGAGAGCTGATCTGCTTGCTTCTTCCGACATTTAGATTCATAGTGCCCATACTTTTTGTAGTTATAGCATTGTATGCTTGATTTGTCATTTGATCTTCTTCCTCTGCCTCTCTGAGGCTGGAAATTCCGATGTTGGTTCTGTTGTCTGTGACCTTGGAAATTCTGATTCTGGTTTTGTTGTCTGTGACCTTCACTTGAGTGATGGTTACTTGGACTTCTCCCTCTTTCGTGGTGACCTCTGCCTCTCCCTCCACTAAAGGAGAATTGAGTCTTGAAGGCATTGGCGATCGACTCATCTTCTAGATGGAGTTTGGTCTCATGTGTCAATATAGAGTCCATTAATTCATCTGTTGAAAAATTTGCAAGATCCTTGGATTAAAGGATGGCTGTAACAACAATTTCAAATTTCTTTGGTAGACTTCTGAGGACTTTCTCAACAATTCTTTGATCAGAGATGGCTTCACCAGTCAATCTGATCTGGTTTACAATTCCTATGACTCTGGTCATAAACTGATCAATGTTTCCAGATTCTGTCATTTTTAAAGTCTCAAAGTGTGTCCTCAAGGTCTGCAGCTTGACAGTTTTGACCTTGTCATTTCCTTGGTAAGTTGATTTAAGGATGTCCCAGGCCTGTTTTGAAGTAACAACGGTTGTGATTTTTGAGAAAATCGAGTCATCCACTGAATTTTGAATCCAAAATTTTGCTTTATTCTCTTTGTTCCTCTGTGTTGCTTCAACAATTCTCTGTTGATTGGTCATGGCATCCAGGTCTGCTGGATCTGGTTCCACGTATCCAAGATCCACTGGATCCCAACACTCTTGTGCTTGTAAAAATGATCTCATTCTAAGAGACCAAAAGTCATAGTTATTTCCAAGAAGAATCAGTCCTTGTGTTGGTCCTAAATTGCTAGAGGTGGCCATCTTGTAAAAAACATTTAATAGAAAAAAAAATTGTTGGAGATTTGTGTGCTTACCTATTTTTTGTGCGAAAAACCAAGTCTGCGAAATCCTCTGTTGTGACTTCGGGCCGAAAAAACACGGGGTAGACTCCTTTAACTGCGATCTGGCTGGATGTGACTATCCAAGCACAAGATCTACGGAGTCAGAGCTTTGAGCTTTGTTCTTTAGCAACTGTAGCCCCTCTAACAACGGAATTGGGCTCTTTGAGTTTACTCGAGAGCCAACAAAAATTTGAAGTTTAGCTTCTCATGTGACCGGGGGATGATAACTGGCCACTCCGGGTCTTCGGGCTTCAAGCATTTCGACGCTGAAGGTCTCAGTTCCTCTGAATAGCCAAATGGTCGAATAACGATCTTATTTCGAAGATCGACGATCCTCGTTGATTTGAGATCAACGGTCCTCAATTACTTCAAGACTTCGGGTGATATTCCTTTCTTACCTGCTGCTGCAAGGATCAACGATCCTCGTTGATTTGAGATCAATGGTCCATAAATACTTCAGGACTTCGGGTGATAGTCCTTTCTTACCTACTGCTGCAAGTATCAACGATCCTTGTTGATTTGAGATCAACGGTCCACACATACTTTAGGACTTCGGGTAGATCTCGCTCCACAAGACCTTCTAGAGTGCTAAGTCTTCGAAGTGAGGGATCTAGCGCCATGTGTCCTTGTTGATGGACGGTCCAGATGAATTCCGACCTTCGAGATTTCTGGCTTCTCGTTTCCTTCTTTCTTTCGAGGTGATTATCATTGAAGTGCAAGATCTCCTGCCACGTGTCCACTTCGATCAACGGTCTGGATCTACTTCGGCTCTTCAGAGCTTCGAGAGTCCTTTACTCCTTAGCTTCTGCTAGCTTCCTCCCGGAGTATGAGATCGCATGACGAGTGTCACTTGCTTGAAGATCAATGACCACGAGTGATTGCGGAGACTCAACTCACTCACTCTTTAATTTCATTTCCTTACCGATCTTTGCAAAGTAAAGATGCTTGTCCGTAGTGGGATCAATATCTGTTGTTGATCTGTATATCTGACAAGATCAACGATCTTGAGCGATTGCGGGCTCACAACTTGCTCTTGTTTTAATTTTCTTCTCGATCCCCGCAATGTGAAGATACTCGTTCGTAGCGGGATTGATATTTGCTGAATGTGAAGATGCTCGTTCATAGCGGGATTGATATTTGCTGTTGATCTGTTGATCTAGCAAGATCAATGATCCTGAGCGATTGCGGGCTCACAACTTGCAGAAACTTTAATTTTGTTTCCGATCCCCGCAATGCCTCCCCACCGTCGATCTCTCTCCAATGAGATCTAACGATCCTGACTTGATCTTTGCTTGATCTGACGATTGATCTTGCTCTCGCTCAGATCTTACGGCTGAAAATAAAAAATTTCGCCATTCCTGCGGGCTCGTCGTTTTTGAGCTTGATCAAATCCTTAGCTCTGTTCCTGCGTCCAATCTTACCGCTGAAGTAGCTTCTCGTTCTCTGCTTCTGCAAACTTTCTCTTTAAGAAAGAGTTTCATAAATTCTTTTAAATTCTCATGGATCTTTAAGTGTTTCACTCTTTTGCAGCTCTGCTTCCTCGCGCTTGCTGTCTCCAACGATCTTTTGAGCGAACATTAGACTACGAACTATTCTCCAAGCTTTGTGAAGAATCTTGCATCTCGTGCTCACGTTTGCTAGACAATGTAAGTTCTGCGCTCTTCTTCTTATGATTGGGTTGCTCTCCATGCACTATGAAGAGGCTTATGTCCTAAGCTCTGATACCATGACAAAAGGAGAAACAAAGGAGATATTACAGAGAAGACAAGATCAGAAAACATGAATGAGCAGAGCGCAATTCATTAAAGGAAAGAGCTGAGCTAAATAAGCTTCAACAAATCAAGAAAATCAAGAAAATCGTACTACTGGCCAGGACAACTGGCAGTGTACAGTCACATACTGTTGAGGTTACATATATATTTAATAGTTTTCACATTCATAATACCCACTTTACTGAAGTACCACTTTTTCAAGAGTAAATTTTGAGTTTTACTCAAGAAAAAATGTTTTTCTCTCGAAAAAGGTAAATAAAAGTCGAATAAAAGACAAAAATCAGCAAATGCTATTTTTGTGGAAACATGTGTTTAGTTAACTATCTCTCTCTCTCTGACTTCACTATGACTTAGTGGCAGTTGAAGGTGAAATAGAGTGAGTTAGAGTGAGTCAAGTGGGGAGTTCTCTCCACTTGATGGAGATCCCAAGAAGCAAGGCACACTTACCTAGCTAGATGGCGCATTTAGAGTGAGGGTGAAGATCTCAAGGGAGGTCGCCACCTTCCCTTGGCTATGTGGCACCTCCTCTTCCACTCTCACATTCACTTGTGGTGACTTAACTCACCTTGTGTGAGATGTGGCTTCAATCCATGTGTCCATTTGTCTTTTTTGCTTTGGCATTGGCGCCCCCTCTTTGGGAATGTCACTCAGTTTGCTATTTAACCAAGCATTCTCCCCCATTGTAAAAGAGTTGGAGTTGGGGAGTTTTGTTTGTGGTTGTACACTATTGTAATACTTTCACTTGGAATAAAAAGACTTTGGAGGTCAAGAAGGTGTGTTATACATATGTGTGGATGCTTGATGTCATTTGTGCTTAATCTATGAGGTAATACCTGCCTAATTTCTTGCTTTAATTTTGTTGATTTGGCCTTTGAAAGGGCGCTATCACCCAGTGTGACAGGATTTTGTCTAGCTTTGTTGTTAAATCCTATTGTTCATTTATATTTAGAGGTTTTGATTTGTATATATGTTTTGGTCAACTAATATACTTTTTCAAGTCTCTTTTGTAGGTGACACCGATTTTTGTTAACAAATCTTATTGCCAAGTTTTTGAAGCTTACAGGTTCCCATAGCTTGGAGTGGTGGTCAAACTTGCTTGTCTCCTCTACAACTTCAAGGATTTAAAATATGTAGTCCCTCCTAAATTCATATAGAGACCCCATTGCCCAAGGGTTCCAAGGCTATAAGATTATTCCTTTCTCTTTCTCATAAAAATTCTACATATTCTTTGGTTACCATTTTACTTGCATGCAAGATCAAAGTTTTGTTTCGTTCAAAGTTAAATCTTAAGTAAGCTTTATTTGTATGCAATGATAAGTTAGATCTAATTTTATACCTTAAAGTTTCATCTCAAAGATAGATCTAGCATATGAAAAGTTTCTTTTAGCATGCTTCTTTCTTTTAAAATTCTAAAAAGCTAGAAGTNTCGCCACCTTCCCTTGGCTATGTGGCACCTCCTCTTCCACTCTCACATTCACTTGTGGTGACTTAACTCACCTTGTGTGAGATGTGGCTTCAATCCATGTGTCCATTTGTCTTTTTTGCTTTGGCATTGGCGCCCCCTCTTTGGGAATGTCACTCAGTTTGCTATTTAACCAAGCATTCTCCCCCATTGTAAAAGAGTTGGAGTTGGGGAGTTTTGTTTGTGGTTGTACACTATTGTAATACTTTCACTTGGAATAAAAAGACTTTGGAGGTCAAGAAGGTGTGTTATACATATGTGTGGATGCTTGATGTCATTTGTGCTTAATCTATGAGGTAATACCTGCCTAATTTCTTGCTTTAATTTTGTTGATTTGGCCTTTGAAAGGGCGCTATCACCCAGTGTGACAGGATTTTGTCTAGCTTTGTTGTTAAATCCTATTGTTCATTTATATTTAGAGGTTTTGATTTGTATATATGTTTTGGTCAACTAATATACTTTTTCAAGTCTCTTTTGTAGGTGACACCGATTTTTGTTAACAAATCTTATTGCCAAGTTTTTGAAGCTTACAGGTTCCCATAGCTTGGAGTGGTGGTCAAACTTGCTTGTCTCCTCTACAACTTCAAGGATTTAAAATATGTAGTCCCTCCTAAATTCATATAGAGACCCCATTGCCCAAGGGTTCCAAGGCTATAAGATTATTCCTTTCTCTTTCTCATAAAAATTCTACATATTCTTTGGTTACCATTTTACTTGCATGCAAGATCAAAGTTTTGTTTCGTTCAAAGTTAAATCTTAAGTAAGCTTTATTTGTATGCAATGATAAGTTAGATCTAATTTTATACCTTAAAGTTTCATCTCAAAGATAGATCTAGCATATGAAAAGTTTCTTTTAGCATGCTTCTTTCTTTTAAAATTCTAAAAAGCTAGAAGTAGTTCTCTTTCTAACGGATTTAAATCTGTATTTGGAAAACTTAGTATTTTTTTGTTTTCTTAAAACAAAGAACAAAACCACTAAGAAAGTGTGTCTAAATCTTGTTTTTTTGCTTGCTAAATTACTAGTTTATCATAAGCTTTCTTGAATAAATTTTTCTCATCTTCTAACATCTTTTTTGCAGGCTGTCCCAAAGTAATTTGGGGCATTTTCTTCCACATTAACTTGTTGTTTTTGCAAGTTTAGTAAACAACCAAGGGGAAACACTGCTCGTTTTCAAGGAATTGGATCTTCCAAGACCACTTGAGGCACCTAACCTTTCTTCTAAATCATTCTTTTCTATCATATTGTAAGTTTGATGCCCCCCCACTAATAAAATGGCCACAAACCTTCTTCAAAAATCATTGTAATCTCAAATAAATAAGTGGGCTACTTAGCGCCCACCTCAATCCCCCCTACCTCGGGAGGATTTGTCTCTATGTTCCATTTTCGTGGTGTGTTTCATGTGTTTTTTCATTTCACTACTCTAAAAAGATAAAAACAACAATAAAATCAATCATAAACATTGCACAAACAATCCTAGATTGGATTTTTGGTTTATGCAAAGTAATTTTTAATTGTTAGATTAATTTCCTTTTGCCGCAATCTTTCAATTTCAGTTTTGCATTTCAATTTTGAAAAATAAACATGTCCCCTCAGCTCCTCTGCAAAGAGGCCGGGCAGTGTGGACAATAGTAATTAATAAACATTTACTTTTATGCAATTTCAATTTGGCAAATAAACCAATCCCATCAGCTCCTCTACAAAGAGGCTGGTCACTGTGGATTTAGTAATTAACACAACATTTCATTTTCCACAATTTATTTCATACAATTTGATTTTTGTTTAAAATAAACCTTCCCCTCAGCTCCCTGGTGTATGCTCTGAACCCTTGCAATCCTAGCTCGATCTTGGGAACTCATCAGAACCGGGGCTGGTCAGTGCAGAGTAATTTTAATAGGACAATCTCAATGTTAGGGAAACTGCATGAAGGAAGTGTGTGAATTCAGATTGGAACTTTGAGATCTAGGTTTTCCCCGTGTTGGACCTCCGTCACCTTCATTGAATTTGTTGGTGAAGCCTTTGGTTCTTCGACAAGTTCTTCGCATATTTCCAACCAAAGAGACAGCCTCTGGAGATGCCACACATTAGTTTAGTTGATTCTCAAACACTTTCAGTTTTAAGCAATTTCATAAAATAAATTCACATTAACTGAACCTTAAAATTCTCAAAGACAGTACCCACAGGGTACATCACACATTCAACAACAATTTACATTATATCATTGGCACTGGTCACATCTTCTTACATTACTAAGAAGCCATTTGCTTCAGAATTTTCATTTTGCAAAGCAACTCTTTATTTTCATCTGAAGTTTTTTTCATGCTTATGGTTATTTCACTTGCAGGGATCAATATCCTTTAAATCTCTTGTGCAAGTATATCTTATATTGTATATCTTTTCCATGAGCATCTTACTTCAATGAATGTATGCGTGGTATATGCTGCTAGTGCAGAGTCATTCTTGTTGTGATTGTCTTTACTGCAATAAAATCCTAGATTTACTTTTTGTACTTAGACTAGCTTTCAAGCCTTAGTATTTTTGTTAGGGACTACCCCTCTTGGCTTCGCTAGGAGTTGGCCTAGATAGAGGAGTAGAGGATCAAGTGACAGCACCTTGACTTGAGACTTGCCCTCAAGGACACACCAAGTGGATTGAATATTTCTTCCACATCACCCAAGTGTTAAAGGCGAGAACAAGTTTAAAGCAAGGGTGCATGCCATGTCTAGTTTTATTTATTTTAGTAGTTGATGGGATGTGTAGGTTAATGGATAATATGAAACATGGTGAAGAAGTAAAGGGAGTTCAAACAAAGAGAGGTTGTACTATGTCACATCGTCTCGTTATAGACTATATCCTTTTATATAAGAGAAACTAAAGCCATGGATAGAGTTCTAGTACATTTTCATTGCAAAGCTACATGGATAGAAATAAACTTTCAAAAATTCAGTTTGGCTTGCCCCAAACTAATAGATACCCAAATAGCCTGACCAAAGGAATCATCCCACTCCAATGAAAAAACTTCGATGATAACATCAAGTCCTTGGGTTACCATTTCAAGGGAAATGATCACAACGTGAGGGATTGGGTGTGAATTGGGGATAAGGTTAATAGGGGAATCAATTCATGGTATAATAGATGGATATCTATTGGTGGTAGGGGTACTTTGATCTAAAGTGTAATCGAAGCAATTCTTGTATATTGAATGAGCTTCAAATACCCATGCACCAGAAAGAAAGATAATGATGTTCGTTTCATTATTAAAATGGAAAAAACTATCAAAACCAAAAAGGTTAGGGGGATGGGGGCTTAAAGACCTTAACCTCTTTGTGAAATATTTGGTCACTATTGTGAACCGAGGGATTGTGGCCATTGGTTATAAGAAGGAAATACACAAAGCCCTTATCCATAGAAGATTGGATTAGATCTTTGATTAAGCTTGCTACAAGAGGCTCCACTTGTTGGATGTCTATGATAAGAGCATTCCTAGTGGTAGGTGATCATTTGTCCTTGCTCATAGGGAATGGATGGGGAAGAGTAGGACCTGATCCTTAGGTTGGTGGAATAGGGGAACATAGACTCTCTTGGGCATTAATGAATCATTTTCATGCAAAAAACATACCTTGATAGATATATATGATGGGAATACCATGGGATGGTGGTGAAATGCATGGAGGAATGCAAAGGTGTTGGACCTAGAGAATGAGTGGGTATAGGAATGGAAGCAATACAAAACAATTAGGGTCATCGCTTGTATTAGACTTGGAGATTCTTAGGATGCGTTGGTCTAGGTAGCGAACAAAACATGGGGATGAGACAAGGTGAGCATTGGCTATAAAGTTTCTTTTTCAAATCGAGAGAATGAAGATGAATGGAGTTGGAGTTACATTTGGAAAGTTAAAGGCATCTTTGAAATTGAAAATGTTTCTATGGCTTATTCTACACTAAGATTCTCACATGGGGTAATTTCCAAAGAATATGATGGTAGGGACTTGGATTTTGCACCCTATACAAAGAGAGAGGATAGGGTCCCATCATTTGTTTTTAACATGCAATTTCACAAAGGAAATTTGGTCTGCAGTTAAGAAAATAACTAATGATATGGTTCAAACTATAGAGAAACCTATCCAAAATTAGTTGGAGAACGTTGAAACTAGGAAGAAACATCATTTTCTTCCAATGTTTGTCTTGTGAGTCGTGTGGTTGGTGAGGAACATTGTCCTTTTTCAAAAGAAGGTATTCACTCCAAAAGTTATTTTGTACAAGATAAATGGATCATGCAAAGCCTCGGGTAGGGTGCAAAATGATCAAATCCAAGGTGATAGGAGAGCCATCCAAGAAGAATTTTGTTCCTATCTAAGTCCCATTGGATCACTTTTGATTATGGTTTGGGAAATCAAACCAACAATTCAATGGAAGTAAAAGCCAAGATAATTCTTATGACGATAGCTTTGGATGTTGGAGAGACTTCAACATCTATGGTGATTCTAAACTCACTATATCATGGATGAACACAACAATGGATCAAAGGTCTAACATCATGGGGACATACAACATGCCAAAGATCTCGAAGAAAGTTTTTAGTAGGTATATTTCCACCATGTCTACATGGAACATGACGCCCATGCAAGTAGTTTTTTTTTCACATGTGGTTCACGACACCAAAGACCGGTACTCGCTATGTCCATGGAAAACCCCCCCGAAATCCACAAGAGAACATAGGGAGGACAAGCATTTTCAGAATATTGGGGGCTCAACAACAAGAGCATCATATAGACCCATTTAAGGGCATCACATGTCACTTACAAGAATTGAACCTGGGTGGGGAGGGTAACAACCATTCCTCCCAACCACCCAAGCTACATCCAATGGACACCGCCTATGCAAATAGGTTGTGTAAGAAATCATGCTATAAGAGAATGGGGTAACTTTCCATGATCATTTTCAAAGATAGAGTAGAATATGCATTGCCTCCTAGTCAACTCATTGGATGTCTTTATCTTGTCAAATTTCTAGTTTGGTATGTATGGGTTTATAATGTTTTCTTGAGATTGTCTTCTTGAAGCTCACTTTTGTATGTGGGCTATTTTGATTTCCCTAAAATGGACTAAAAACCATATTTGGTAAGATACAAATTGTAACTTTTTTACTTTTAGTAACGAAAAAAGTTATGAGTCAATTTTATTATTTTAATAATTTTAACCAAGAAAAAAAAGGTACAAAAACATTAGCTAAAAAGGAACTTTTGAAGAACTCCAAACTGGAGAGCCACTAACAACCATGTAATCATTGATGAAGTATGCCTTAGATTTTTTCCTATAGGCATGATGCTGCATGGATGTTCTTATCATGACTCTATTCCATTCCATAGTTCAATTAGATCATTTGCATTGGAATGTGTTGTAGTGAGAAGCCACACCTATCATTTCCAAGGAAGCACTTGATGAAATATGTTATAATGACTACATTTAAGGGAATGTGGCTGAAATATGTTTTATTGACTTACATTTAAGGGAATGTGGTTGTTTGTGTTCTAGTAGTAGAAAGATGTCATTAAATGATGTTAATGCACTAGGGAGTTATGGTGGTCCTCTTTCTAAATATTTCATACACATGTTACCTTTGACCATTGTTGGTGGAATGTTTTAATCAAATGTTTATTCTAAGGTTATAAAGGCATTAACACAAAGAGATTGTTCAATGTCATACTAACTTTAGATTAATGACAAGTGGGATTCATTGGGAGAATTGTGTTAGATCCACCAAAATCTCTCCTATTGTTGGACTAGGGAACACCAATGGTGGGTGGAGGAGCATTCGAAAACAATATCATTATATTGTGTCAGTGTCCTTGGCCGCCGTCCATAGAGTGTACACATGCCATCTTTGAATTAGCATAGAGTAGTTGTGAAAATGAATTCTGTCAAAGGGCCATTTGAACCCTACCTGTGATCGCTCTAACAACACCCAGTGAGATGTGTGTTCATCATTAAACATGTCACGACATAGAAAATGGGTCACCACAAAAAGGGGGTTGACAAAAGAGCCTTTACACTTGGTGCTACTATGATTTGCTTGATTATATGACTTATGATCTAACAAGTTGCCCATTTTTTTATTATCAAAGTGACATCCAACAATGGGCGAGTTCATGGAGGAGAATCAAGTTAAAACGTCAGTGAATCTCTTCCAACACTATTCTTAGTAACATGAGTTGAGAAACAAGGTCTCAAGTAGAGTCTGACATGCCAATGAAAAAGGGTCCCACATTCAAATTTTTACATTCTATGGTTACCTAGTGGTCTATTTTGAGCTCTGGAAAAAGGAAGCGAGGGCGTTTGATCAAACCCATTCGACAATGGTAAGTGTTGGGTAGGTTTTCTTCCCAAGATCCATGTCAGAACTACTTATCATCACAATCATCATTTGATCAAGGGGATTTGAAGGATTTCACCCCCACTGCTTGATCATCGTGGATCATTACAATCAGATGGATCAAGTTTAACTATGGATCAAAGTCGATGGTTGTTATGGAGTTTATGGAAAACATTTGTACCATCCGGTGTGCCATTACATCGAAGAACTTGAAATCCACTACACACAAGTCACAATTAATATATAAATTCTCCATTAGAGCAACAAATTTACATTAATCCTTTGCATCATTATACTCCTATTGAAACCCTATTCAAGAGGTAGATTTGACAAAGTATTTGCAAGTGTTGATCACTTAGAACTCACATGCAAGCATCACAAGAATTAGAGTTTGCCATCCTACTTAGTTACCAGGTCAAGTAAGTACACCATTAACATATTTTGTAAATTATACTAACCTTAATAATCATGGCTCCTAAAAATAACACTACCTAGTGTTCCCCTACTCTGTGAAACTTAAAAATAAATACCTATTAAATAAGTGGTTTGATGTGTTTGAACTTGTGTAAAAACATCCAATGTGAAAACATGGAATCGATTGCAACTAAAAGGAAAACCCACTAGAACCAACTCAAAGGGCATGTATAAAGAGGAGACATGAGCATTCAAAGAGGGATGAGATCATTCCGAAGAAAGATAGAGCACTTATCTTGGGGAGCATGAATAAATGATTCATCATTCTATGCATGCCTTGTTTTGTTCCTCCATGTCCGTGATTTTCTTATGTATTCCACATATTTTCTTCTATGTATGGCTACGGGTTTTCAATCATTGTGTATCTTTTACAAAGAAGCTTGAGTGGTAACAATTTGTGGTTGTGCCCCCCTTGGAAATTTTATCTTTGATATTGTGGAGATACTAATAACTTTCTATTCATGATTCTGATTTGTTTTTTCACCATGTTGCATTCAAGTTTGAAAGAACTTCACGATATTACGATGAGCGCCATGCTTTTTTTTAACCTTTTTAAGTTATGCGTCTTAGTTATTCGATTTGTTTCTTAATGCCAAGTACGATATTTGTATCATGTTTGCAAATAAATGAGAATTAGTGTTCTCTTATGCAGGGATTTTGTGTTTCTTTTGCTTCTTCATTCACACTCATTTGAAATATTATCTCACGTACATGGGATAAAGGCCCTTAATGGAAAGACATCTATCGTGATGTATGCTCAAAGCTCTACACATTTTTCTTATCTACTCCTTAAAAATATATACAATAACTCTACAACAACACAACACTTCACATATATCTAAAGGAACCAAGGGATGTCCCCCTTTGACCTGAAATCTTAGGTCAAGTCTAGAGTGGAGATGTTTTACTTCTACTAGATGCCTTGTAACCTTGTTCCTAGCAATGGGAACATTAGGAAACAAAAAAACGATTGAGGGAGGTGGAAACACATCGTGCATGATTGTTCAATGAAGCTAATACACTTGGGAATTTCCCAACCTTTTATAAATGTAAAATGAGTAAAGGTTAACACTTTAGAGTTATTTTTTAACAAGAAGTATTTATATTAACGCTTGAAGTTCTAGTACTTGCCTCAAATTCACCAAGATTCAAAGATGATTCATCAATATAGATTCAATGAAGATTCATCAAAACAAAAATATGTAATTACGACATATCATTACAACAAGAAGTTATACAAAATACCAAAGTACATAGATCAAACTAGCAAATTGTTGAAGTACACATATTGAACCAAAAGGCCTTGATTAAGGCATATCATTACAACTAAATGTGATAGTACATATATCAAATTGGAAAACTACCAAAGTACATATATCCCACAAATCAATGCTACTCCATAAATCCTTGATCCCCCAACCATTTCCATTGTAAGAAGCCATTTCTTCTAGCAAACACGAATATTCTTTTCTTGCACTACAAGGGATAACCATGGGCCAACGACTTTGAATGAGAATAAAGTATATGAATATTTTCATTCGAATTTATGATATTGCTGGCTTAAATATAAATTGTATTATAAACATAGCAAACTCATCGCATTGATTATAGATCTCCTAGTACAACTAGTCCTTCTCATTGAAGCCTCTCTCTAATTTTAACTTTTAACTTTTATAAGTAATCTTATAATTTTTTATGACAAAATGCACATCTCGGGGAAACCCACCTCGGACTTCCCCTCATTCGTAGGACGATACCCAAAGTAAACAGATCAATTGTAGTTTTGGCAACCTAACCCAACGAGGACATCGAGTGAGGCCCACAATATCCATGGAGGCAACCAACATAGTGACTTGATCCTGTGACCTCCTACTTGTAATTCACAACACTCAACCACTCGAACTTACCCACCATGCTATAAATAATCTTATAATTATCATTTAAGAGTGTAAAATTTGAAGAATGGCTTTGATAGATTGATGTTCTCACCAAGAAAATATTTTGTTGGATTGGTGATTCATGTTCCTTGCTAAGTACGAGAGTTGTGTGTTTAACAACTTGCAATCATAAAGTTATTTATGATACTAGAGTTGTGTCTTCTCTTTCTTATCTCTCTATTTACAAAAATGATATGAGCCATTACTTAAAAGATATATGAGGAAGTATTTTAATATACTTTGAGTTTACGAACATGGGGATCTTAATATGATTTATGCTTTCTATGACTTATGTAACCAACATACACCAAGAAAGTCTTTATATTCCAAATTGAAAATGATATCTTTGAAGTAATGAATCATACAATATTGACAATTAGAGATTGAATAAATAGGGAGCACAATACTTTGAAAACTTTTATGAACTGGAATAATGTTACGGAGTTGTGTCTTCTCCTTATGCGACCCCTAGTTACATGACTCAATAAGTTATAAAAGAAACAACACTTTGCCAAATATCTTTGGATATATGAATGAACTATATCACTTTCATGACAATTACATGTTCATCTAAATCACTTCGCAATGACTCCTCAATGAACCACTTATCTATAACAATAAAGGAAACAAATTGGGAATGAGTCTCCTATTTCTCAAGGCATACAAATCTCTCCAACCATTGTATGCAAACATATGTCTCAAACCAATTAGATTTGTATAAAAATATTTAAGAACAACAACACTTACACGAAGACTTTAATCTCATTAAATTGATATTATTTACTCATCATGCAACCTAATTGGTTCACTCCAATTAGGAAGGCTAACATTGAGTCATTTGAGTCCAACAATGAGTTCAAAGTACATATAAACCATTCAAAAATAATCAACAATGCAATAATAAATTTAGTCATCCATTAAAAAAATAAATTTAGTGATCTTCCTCACAGATCGTCTGTCCATAATAAAATTAAGTTGTTGTATGCAATGGAAATGACTTGAGCTCTTAGAGAACTTGTACTTTTTCCCTGGTTTTTTTCGAGGGGAAAGCATCACTCATGGGAAGTGTAAATAATGAACCAACCCCCATGTTATTGGCCTTGTGTCTCACCACCCTATCAATCTCTAATTTAATCCCTATTTGGGTTGGGAGGAGAGTCAACATTGAGGTTTGGCTCTATGTGGAATTATCCATCCACTCAAGTATCTAAAGAACTACTCTCTAAGCAAACGTGATGTGAAGTTGTGGGTATCAATGTTCCTTAGTATAGAATTGCATTTTTTTTACTCTATGTACATAGTTGGATTTGCCATTGGAGAAACCTAGATCATAAACCTTTAACATCTATAGTGGAGAGTTAATACTATTGAAATATGGGTTTTAATACTCATATCCCTTAGGGTTGGATTTTCAAATATATGTGCAATGATAATGTAGAAGGCAAGAAGTTGCCCCATGTGAACTTATTACTACTTCCTATTTGGGTGTGGTTAATTATTTTTGTACTTACTCCTCATAGTAATACAAACTCGACATCTTGGCCTAGCCATGTATGTGTGAACTATCCACCTAAGTTCACTTTGTACTAGTATAAAATTATAACTCATTGCAATTCCTTAGGGTTTGGAATCTCCTAGAGGGAGTGTGATGCACATCTAGTTTTCAAGAGTGTTTATCTCATTAGGTTAACACCTTTCCCTTACATTTCACTATTCTTTGAATTGGTACATTTATGATAAAGATGACCATGGACATAAATAATCTACCGATAATAACATGGATTTAGAGGTAGACATTATACATAACATGGAGAGTTTCAAGTTTTTCCAAATACACCAAAAAAATAGCCTTGTAAAGACACATAGTTTGAAATAAACTTCGAAGGTCACAATTTATATAGAAGATTCACTCATTTGGCTACTTCATCTCACAAAGTCCATATTTTAGTCACACCTTCACTTCTAGAAATATGTGATTACTAAGTTACTGGTAAATCCTTTTTTAGGTTTGTAGATCCATATAGATTAATCATACTTCCATAGAAAATCTCTCCAAAGAGGCCCTTGTATGAAAACAACATAAGGCACAACAATTGAAAGAAAAACCCACTCTTCTTTTGCACTGATATAAAAAATTGCACCATTATGATGGTCACCCTTTATCCTAGCCCCATTTCTTAGAAAGGAGCCAAATTTTGGGGCCAAGCGGTAAGTTGTATTGAGATGATAAGAGTTTTGTGGTAATACGGTGTTGTGTTCTTTTTTATTAACAATTGAATAATGCATGTTATTTTCTTGTGATTGCATAATTGAATACTTTCATATCTCCGTGCTCACCAAGACTTTTTCATTGAATTGCCTAGTGCGGCTCTATGCAGAGTGAGAAATTGTAAGCATTTAGAATATTGAATAATTTTGTAATTATTTTGATATAACGATAGTTAAATTGATCTTTATCTATAAATGTCATAGGTATTTCATGCTTGTTTCTACCTTTATAATTTGGAACAACATGGTTGATAATTATAACTATGGTCATTTTTTATTTACTTATGAGGTTTCTTACCATCCATGCCACGCTGGATAAAATTGTTGCCATGGGTACAAGTTATGAAACTCTATTAGTTTTCATCCTATGGTTCCAACTTGTAACCAAACATGGGAGAGAATGGAAGTCAATAGATGTATTAACGCTCATTCAAACTCACCATTGAACCAACATTCTAGTAGTTGAATTGGAAACCCTCTTTTCAAAGGAGGGGAAGGGGGTTCAAATCCCTCCTAGAGTTTTGAGTT
>SNQJ01S0016646.1:8894-47331 GCA_010110895.2 Picea sitchensis
CCACGAAGAATACACAGTGGATCTATGAGATGACAAGACATAGCCATGACCAATACAAAGTGGATCTATGTAACAATGTATATATCATTTGTCCAAGAGAAGCTCCTTCGCAACCTGGGCAAAGCATATATCAAAGTGAGCACTCAACCCAGGGTCTTCTTACCAATCCCAATGTGGTACGAATCTAACCATGCAAATGGATGTCCTGATGTCGACCATGGTAGAAACCACTTGATTACCGATCAATAGTGTAAACCGTTAACAAGTGCGAGGGAGATCACCATTAATGTCGATGATTCCCAAGTTACCCTAGTACATTCCAACGAATGTGAATGGATGAGATGGAGTTGAACATCCGTGGAATCATCCGATCAGAGGTCAATGATGTAAACCTATTGTCGAATGTGAGGAGGCCTGCCATTGAGGCATGTAGGTCCCAAAGTACTAACTGGTTTCTAAGCCTGATTCCTGGATAAAGTGTTGAAGTCGATAGGAATAGACTCATCGAGGGAGGGCCTTGATGTATCCCCCATCAATGACATGAAAGAGACATAGAGATGTAATTGGTAGATCAAAAGAACATGGACTGACACGGGTATTGAGACAAGATATTTGTGATGGCTGAATCTCGAGGCAGATACTTCCCTTGAACACTGAGGCACAATAGAAAAACATGACATGGACCAAAACCTGATGATGCAGTGGATGTTGTGACTTAGATCAGGTGACCCAAAGGAGTGAAAGAAACTCAAAGGATTGGATCAGTGCAGAGGTTCGGTGGATTATAATGCATGCAAATGACAAAGTGTCGTGTTCAAGGGCAACTCTAAGAATTACTTGGTAATGTTCTCAAGAGACTACTTGGCTTTCTTCTTTCAAATTTTCCCCCATCTAGATAGACGAGTACCTCTTTTTTATTTAACAAGCTCGAGGAGGATAACATATGCTCGATATAACTCACCTTCGGTAAGTTCCTCTTCTTTTGTTTAACGAACCGGAAGAAGTAAGGGTTCGGTCCCGTATGGTCCTATTGATGTTTGTTTTAGCGAGTCCAAAGACAAAAAACTCGAAGGTTTTTCAGGATTATAGAGTTTGGAAAAACACTTAAAAGAGAACTATCTCAGTTCCTTTTTCTTACAGTGGTCTAACGAGATCGAAAAAGAGATAAATTATCGCTCGAAAGACACCTTTTCGAACCTTTTAACGAGTGTGAAAGGAAACAAGGTCACTCGACAATCTTTTCATGTTTAGAGAGTCTTAAAAGAGTGTAAAGATGGCTCCAGGGGGGTTCCTTTTTCGTGTGTCCATGCGGGGCCGAAAAAGAGATAAAATTCTACCCGTTGCGTTCTCATATTTTTGAGCTTGAGAACGAACTAAGACTATGCTCATGAGTGCGACAAGGTAAATAATCAATCAGAACTACCAGGAAACCTGCGATGTCAAAACTGCAATCCAGAGGTTTAGTGAAGCCATTATATTGTTATAGAAACCCACCAATAACTATACCTTATAAAAAATGGAAATTTATAAATAATAATACAATGAAAATTCCATTTACCATTTCATTTTGCATAAGAATTTGTAGCAGTGGAGATTCTCACTTTGGGAGGTGGATCTTGTTTCGCTCGATACTGGAGCTACGATTGACCATTTTCTTGTCGTTCAGACCAGGTAGATCTTCATCTCCCCTTCTTTCAATCACATGGTTTAATATTCATTTTCATAGAAACATTTAATTTAAAAAATGAAGCCCTAAGTCACCCCAAAAAGATCAAATCGGCCTCCATTAAAAATGATGGGAATTAGACATTCTTTGTGCAAAAATGTGTTTAAAAGATGATAGCAAAGATGCCAACGTCTTAATATCTAAGTGGATGGGTCGTTTTTGTCAAAGAACCCATGAGAAATTCTCACATATGCCCACGCAACCATAATAGAAATCATTTTCATTTAAAAACGTTTTATTGTTATGTGATGGATATTGAATGGCAAAGAGAGGGCATGATGATCATAAAAGAGGGTGTAGTCTTTTTAAATAATGTGGTTGTTAGATTTCATGTTTTTAAATTGCTTTAAGAAATTGCTGAAAATTGTCGAAAAAGTAAAACAATGAAATTATTTGCTTTTTGTTTTGTAGGTGATTTCGGTGACCATGATCGAGTGGAAAGAATGAGAACATGATATGGATGACTTTGCTGCCTTGCAGAGTCCTCGCACGCGCGCTACATTGAGAGCTTGTGGCTTACTGAAATTATTCAAATTGAAAAAAATGAAGAAGGAGATTTTGTTGCTTGAGCACATGTTCAGCTTATGGGACGTCGCGGAACAAGGGTTCCGGATCGGAACACAACTTCTAACAATCAAGTTAGAAGATGTATATTTCTTGATTGGCCTCTCGAAAAGAGGGGTTCCTATATCTTTTTCCAGGCAGAGGGAGCTTCCTGAGAAAGTGGGCGTGTATCTGGCACGTCATTGTGTCCCAGAGGCAAGACTGGTAGGGGGTAGAATCCCTATCAAGGATATCCGAGAGTTACCCCTCCGATCCATTTTTTTTGCCATCATGAGCATGACGGGTAGTACTAGCACACATCTGGCATCAAGATCATAGGTGGCTTATGGAATACATTGTTTGGAGCCAACACTATTTAACTGAAGTTCAGGGTTCCTCCGGAATGTGAAGGAACAAGTTTCGCGGTGTAGGATGGGACAAAAATAGTTTGGATATGGCTCTTTTCTGGTCTCATTTTTCTTAGAGCGCATCCCCTAGATGCAGCCTCAGATAGCACTGACAGTGCGACCAGTGGACGAACCATAGATGGAGAGGTGGACTAGTCTGTCTCCGAGGCTAGTAGCGGAGTCAGAGTTCCGTTTCACTGGTGATTTCTTCGCTTGGCTGAGACGACAGTATCTCTGGATAGAGGACTTCCCGTATGCTGAGGTATATTTCCGCAGGAGCATGGATTTGATTTTACCCATGGGGGAATATTGGGATGCGTCAGGTAAGAGACTGAGCAACGCCTCGTCTAATTTTTGTTTTTTAAGTTTTTAATGTATATATATTTTTTTGGGTATGTAGAAGAGTTTTTTAAAAGATTTATTGTTTTCAACATGTAGACAAGGGAGCAGTGCACCCGACCGATATACCGATACCAGTACGTCGTGGGGGTACTCCAGTTGTAGCGGATCCGGGAGTACCAGTGATAGGTCTCCGGGAGGTTGAAAGAAACCTCCAAGGCCTCACAATGGGCATTCCTCATCTACGGAGGGGAGAAGTGCCTTTACATATGTAGAGGCACACTGTGGGAGTGCCAGAGAATGTCAATTCTCTACTGAGACACGTAGTGCGTGCAGTGATATGTTACTCCTAGCATAATGTAGTGCAGGGACATTAGAATCTCTATGGTGATCGTATTTTTGTATACCTTGTCAGGCGATGTTGTATGGGTGTAAAGTCACGTTATGTATATATATATATAGTTCCGAGTTTTTACAGTGCCAAATGATTTGTACATGATGATGCCTTTAATGTGATGTGTTTTAATTTACATGTGATGTACAATTTTTCTTTCCTTTGTAAAATCTTATCTATGGGCAAGATATCGATCCATGATGTAATTGGCTAACGAATCCGAAACACTATTGAGTTCTCTTGGAATGTGTCTATATTCAATTTAATCAAACATTCATTCAAGACGGCGAACTCAACTCAAACATTCAGTCGTTGGTCCTAAGCAAATACCTCCTGAACTCACCACCTCGTCGAATTGGTAAATGACCCATGCTGTCGAAGCAATGTTCAGGGTATGTTGACTAGCGGCATCCGCAAACCCGAAAAAGATAGGAAAGGCTGATGTCATCTGTGCATGAAAACACAAGGAATAGTATGAGTGGAAAAGGTAAAGACTCGAGCACGCGAAAGAAACAGACACACCAAGCTAAAATACAATAATGTACAAAGTACACATGCTGGGTGATCTAGGCATAGTACTTTTTAAGGTAAATCCCGTTCCGGGGCTCTCCTCGGGGAATTCCATCATAATCTACTAACTCGTAGGCGCCTCTGTGTAGAACACATTTCACAATGTAAGGACCATGCCACAGAGGTTCTAACTTACATGTCCCCAATTTGTCATGAGCTTGGTCATAGACGAGGACTAAGTCTCCTTCTGCAAAGTCCGAGGATGGACGTATTTGTCGTATTGATATTTAATCCGTTTCTGATGTGCCTCATTAACGAGAGCGGCATCACGATGTGTCTCGTCCATTTTAAATAGATATAAGAAGCATTCTTCTTCGACAAAAGTATAGGGTAGGAGTTCTACTTTAAGTTTGAGAGATGGAATCTCACACTCAATTGGTAAAACAGCTTCGATGTCATACACCAACTGGAAAGGAGTAAATCCAGTTGCGGTTTTCATGGAAGTACGGTAAGCCCAGAGAGTGAAAAAAAGTTGTAGATGCCACGTGTTGACGGGCGAAACAGTCCGTCCATCAACTGGGAGAGTGGAACCGGTCCGGGGTTGTCTAAATAACCCAAGCCATTTGGAATGGACCACCCTGACGAGTTTAACGGCTCCGTTGGCCGCTCTAAGGTCTTTTAAGAAAACCAAAGAGAAACTAATCTAAACTAAATAAAACAAATAAAACAAACTAAACTAACTAACACTAATAAAACTAACTAAAATAAACAAATTAAAACTAAATAAAAGAAACTAAACTAACTAAAACAAACTAAACTAGCTATTACACTACTCTAATTAAAACAAACTACTAAATAAACTAAAACTAAATATAACTACTTTAACTATTCTATTATACAATCTACTAATTACTACTTTAATAACTCAAATCAACTATCTAATTACTCGCTGTAATATTACTTATTCACAAATATACACTATAAACAATCTACAGATTTGATTAAAACCTGCAAAACTCAATTGATTACTGCCCTAAGACAGCAAGATATGTTTTTTTTATTTTTATATTTTATCAAAAAAAAATAAAACTACTGAAATTAAACGACCTAATATAATTACTAAAATTAAACGATCTAATATAAATCTAATTAAAACTATTTATAAACTAGACTACGTAATGGAAACAACAAAGAAAAGACTAATTGACCTAAAGGCGCTCCTAGTTTATCCTGTGTTTGATGACTCTGAAGCTGGTCGGAGGAAGAAATTCGCACTGGTTAATCCCAAAAGCTTCTTGTAAACGATCTGTTGCGCTTCTCTTTAAGTTGTTAATAGGACAAACAAGACATAAAAGATCATAACAATCTTATGATTATAAATTTTCACAATAAGGGAAACCTCTTATGCAATCAACTTATATTTGATAATTCAATCAATGAAGAAGATAAACCTGTCATTCATAAACTGAATTGACAATTGTTATGTCTTTTAAATGTTTGGAAGAAAACAGATATGAATTACAGCAATTAAAAATTATATCATTTGCACATGATCTAGATAGCTAAAGTAGTCATAAATCATAAACAAATTGATATACAAAACATGAAACAGAAACATTGATATATTGAGAAGCTAAAGCTGTGACAAAACATCAATTCTGCTCCAGTCTGTATTAGAAATCCATATCCTTGTTCTCCCACGAATGAGGATGAACATTATTACAAAAATCATAAGTTTATATAAGTCTCTCCACAGGGTAAAACCTCCATGTGGATAATTATCAAACAGTTTTACATAATCAGGGAAAAATCCCAAAATCAACTAAACTAAGCAACTAAAATGCAAGTGAAATCTTTGAGATATCCTCCAACTACTTCATAAAATCAATTGCAATTTCGAATTTACCTGAAATAGAACACAAATATCAAATTAGAAAGATATTTCAGTGACAAAATAATAAAAAATTGATCCTACAGACTTAGCTACAGAATCATCTGATTCTGTAGCTAGTCTAGAATAGCATACAGGACCAGATAGCAATCAAATGAAATCAAATCCAATCATCTTTTAATAATCATCAAAAATGAATTACTAATGATTCAATTGAAATTATCATTCAAATTAAACAATATCAAAATGAATGCAATCGAAACATAGTAAAGAATGCTCTATTTTCAGTTACCATAAAACATGGTCAAATCTTGACAGGCCTGTTTCGTATCAAACGAAATTAAGCAGTGAATCAAATCATATAAGATACGATGTAATCGTAATCAATACAACCATAATCAAACATATACGTAATCATATAAGATATGATATTCCACAACATAATTATAATCGATACAACTGAACACAAAATAGATTTGTTACAACTGTAACGATATACATAAAATTCATGTCGTTTCAATCAAATATGGAAAGACAGTTACGATGTGAGTATTTACACAATCTACAGACAGGATCACATAGTGATCGTAACCATTGACAAGAGTAATAATCATAGACCGAGTAACAATCAGAGAAGATCGTAACTGTGTTAAAAATAGAAACAAGTCGCTATTCTGGGCATGATCGGCTTCGTTCTTAAGTTAAATTTAAACAGTATATTCGTTGTAATAAGAACCGAACTGAGAACACGGTCAAACCGTATCATGCGAATCGAATAGTTGGATACAACAGTTATGACTTACATCTATTCGCAAATTGGTTACACCTTAACAGGATGGTATTCGAATTGTTCATAAGATATAAAATCACAACAGTTAACTATAATTGCCAACCATATCATCTAGAATATCACCAATTCGAACCAAATATTGACTGTGTTTGAAATTTAAATAACAGAAATAGCCTGTGTTTAGACAGAGTATTCAATTGAAACTAAATTAAAACAATCAAATCTATCGTATGATTGATCGAACCAAAAACCAAATCTAATCAAAGCTAATTCGGGAATTCGATTAATCAAAACAAACTTATATACAATAATGAATGCTTATTAAACAATTTCAAATTGACGCTATACACAGAGCTGTAAGTTCATCATATAAACAAGTGATAATCATACCAGTATGATTGTTCAGACTATGCCAGCTTTGAGTTTACAACCGCTGTAGCAGACTCCACATTTTTGAACAAAATCAAACCAGTCGTTCGTTGCTTCTTATCAGTGGATGGTATCTTTGCCTTCTGGCTGGTGAGCTTTGCAACTTGATCTTCTAGATCGTGAATTCTGGATTGCAGGATTGGAACATCGAGGTAATACCTTTCTAACCATACACCACACTGATCACACGGTGGAGCTGCTAGTTGAGATAGGGCAGGAGGGGGTTTCGATGAGTCACCAGGGGTTTCACAGGGAATTTTGATGCCAGGATAATTTGGATCATCTTGTAAACAAGGAGGTAGGTTCCTCACAAAATCATATACTGGTTTATCACACAGACCTTCGGAATAGGGATACTCGCTTGCTAGGAAACGTTCGATTTCCGAGTCAGAATCTTCACTGAGCATAATAGGATCAGGGTTGATAGGTACTTTTGGTTTGTTTCTTGCCATGCGAGAGATTAACCAGGCGTTCTTCTTGCCTTTAGGATTGGCAATAGGTTTTTTCTTGGGATTTTTAGCCACGGGTTTAACATTTTCCACATCTGTGGTCACAGAATTGGGTAGGTCAATAGATGGCTCGGGTAGGGGTTTGGGTAGCAGGGCACTGTAAGGGACAGGGGGTACTAACTTGCTCTCTCTCACCACAGGTTTGTCAACCTGTGGTGGGCTTGACTCATCAAAATTATTGCGTTTAATAAAATCATTCCAACAGTCCCGACGTAACCCCAAATGACAAACCACAAGCATTTTAATTAACCCAAAATGAAATAGGCTGTTATCGGCCTGGTTTCGTTTGTACCTTTTGGACATTTTAAACAAACTCCTATGCAAGTAGAAGGAAATATTAAGTTCATAGCCTATTAAAACCATAAGTAGTCGAATATGGTACAGGAAAATGAAACCATACCAGCCCTCGCAAGTGATGAATTGCTTGGTTACCATTAGCAAGTCATGCCAGCGCTGCTTAAGCATATTTGCAGGCAGACCCTTGTCACAAGAGCTCACTCTTCGTGACTTAAAGAGTAATGTCCATGGGACATCCTCTACTTTACAATTCTTCAACCATATTTGTCCGAAAGCAGGCAGACCGGTGGCTAGACTAAGGAAATTTTCATTGATTTCCAACTGCACATCCCCAACTTTGGCTTGGCAACCATCAAAGGTTAATGCAAATTGTTGAGCCACGTTAGGGTTATAACCATCAAACTTTCAGATGAACGGAAGACATCCGAATTCCTCAAGGTCACTGTAAGCACCATCAAACATTAACAACGCCTGGCAGCCATTAGGTTCAGCCCTCACGACTAGAGCCATGGCGCGGGCGCATGGTAGGGTTGGGATAAAACACATAGGGGCATAATCGATATGGCTAACAACTGCAAGCACTCAAAGGGGAGGCAAATCAATAGGTGTGTGCGAAGGCGGTGGGTTAGGTCACCGCCATGCAAAACATTAATGGCACAGTACCATCCCTGTTTAATCAATTATGACATCACTCAAACCACATTAATCGGCTAACACAATAATTTAAACGGTGGATAGTGATACCAAGGCACCATTGTATCATTTGATACCACGAACATTCAATATAGAATCAAACCAAAGTTAATACGTGCCATTAATCAATGTAAAACCAAAACCATATATCAATGCGCCATAGTATAATCCAAAACAAAGTAAATCCAAATGTTTCATCAATGCGTCGAGTGTATAATCAACCATTGCCATTCAATATGAAATCAAACTTATATGTTACCATGCGCTTGTTGCACAATATGTAATCAAAGTCTTATAACATTGTGACCAATGACTTTATGAAATCGATAAGCTTAGAGGTTAAGATAGTAAGGATCACATTATATAAAACAAGATCAACCATGACCCTTATGAAATCAAATATAACATGTTCAATGTCTTACCAAAAAAAAATCAAGTTGTGCAATCAAGGTAAAGATAGGCGAATGGACATAGTTCGAAAAATCATTCCAGTGACTTAATAGCAAACCAAATGTAAGTTCCTTTCAGAATATCAACGAGCAGACCACGACAATTAGAATAAAAATGGAAGAGTTTTCACACTTTCAGTCGTGAAAACTAATTTGAAACCAATTTGCAAACATCGCATGGAATGAAAATATCGTTAATTTGCAAATGCAACGACAATTGGTCATTCAGAAGATGTAGGTGTAGGCAACTTTTAGGGCAATTAAAAAAAATTGAATTGGCTGCCAACACCACGATGTCTTGTTTTCCCCTACCATGCATTGAATCATGGTTTTTAGGACTTTGTTGATGGCCTCAACTTGTCCATTGGCCTAAGCATAGTAAGGGGATGAGTTTTCATGGCGAAAACCCAATTTGACATGCAATTCGCTCATTATCTGGTTCTTAAAGTCTGCACCGTGATCAGTGACAACGACGTGTGGTACACCAAAATGAGTTATGATATGGTTAAAGAGAAACAGAGCTGCGATACGACCATCATTAAGAAAGGTAGGCATAGCCTCAGCCCATTTTGTAAAGTAGTCGACGACGACGATTATATAACCATGCCTCCCAACTGAGGTAGGCTTACATTGCATGAAATCGATACCCCACTTGGCGAAGGGGTTGATGGCGATAATGGGGTGTAGCATAGTAGGGTGGGTGCATGCCTTCCTGTTAAAGACTTGGCAGGGTGGGCATTTTTTGACTATCTCAATACAATCTTTGAAAATCGAGGGCCAAATGTAGCCGGTACGTAGGATTTTTTGGGTTGTGGCCATTCCAGAAATGTGACCGCCACAGGCGCCAAGGTGACAATCGTTCAGAATGCGTTCAGCCTCCTCATGAATCAGACATCGTCGAAGGATAGTGTCAATACCACGGAAATACAAGGTGTCACCGACGATAAGATAACAACGAGAATGGTCGCGAATACATCGACGCTCTTCATGGTAAGTGTTAGGATGAAAGCGTTGGGTTTGGAGGTAAAGGAGGATGTCTCTATACCAGGGATCTGAGGTGCTAATGAGGAAAAGAGTTTCATTGGGGAGAGAATCTCTAGGTTCAATGTCTTCATCAGCATGAGGGAGATCACAGATAAGCTCCGCAAACACCAGGGACTTTTTGGCTTTGGACTTTGTAAATTCAAGATCGAATTCCTGAAGGATGACGATCCATTTAGAGTATTTTCCCCCAAGCACTTGACATGTCAGGACATGGTACATGGGGTTTGAGTCCGCAATCACTGTGGTGGTGCATAGTAAGATGTAATGGCAGAATCTCTGGATAGCAATGACGGCTACCAGAGCCAGTTTCTCTACATGTGAATATCGGAGTTCGGGTCCAGATAGACTCTTGCTCAGGTAATAGATCACATGTTCTTCACCGTTGTGGTCCTCCTGAACTAACACCATCGCAATAGTGGAAGTGGAGGTGGCTTAGTAAAGGATGTAGTCCTTTGTATACTCCAGAGGGTGCAACAAAGGTGCGTGGGTCAAGGCATGCTTGAGAGCATCAAATGACCATTGAGCAATGTCATCCCAGATGAAAGGGGTGTTTTTCTGCAGCAACCGCATGAATCCTTTAGTTATCTCAGCGTAGTTACAAATGAAACGGTGAAGGAAGTTTGCTTTTCTTTACAAACTTTGGAGTTGGGTTAAATTGTTGGGCGGGGGTAAGGCCAGAATAGCCTTGATCTTTAAGGGATCCACCCGAATCCCATCTTTAGAGACAATAAAACCGAGGAGTCGACCGGATTCGATAGCAAAAATACACTTATGTGGGTTCAAGTGGATACGGTAGAACCGACATCAAAGAAAAATAGCCTGTAAGTGATCAATGTGATCAGATCGATTGGATGAGTGGGCAGGTAAGTCATCGAGGTAAGGTTCTGCGATATGCTTAATATCATGGAAAGCATACGACATGGCTCGCTAGAAAGTAGAGCTAGCATTTTTGAGACCAAAAGGTAGCTTTCGATAGGCAAAAGTTCCCATGGGAAAATAAAGGTTGTTTTATGTTGATCAGCAGGTAAGATTTCAATCTGGTTATACTTAGAGAAGCCATCCATGAAAGAGAAGATTACACTCCCAGCACAATTATCAATGATTTGGTCGATGAAGGGCGTAGGGTAGTTGTCCTTGGGACAAGCTTTGTTGAGATACTGATAGTCAACACAAACACAGATGGTTCCTTGTTTTTTGGCAACCAGGACAAGGTTGGAGACCCATTCTGTCAAAGGGACAGGATAGATAAAGCCAGATTTTAGAAGTTTCTCAACTTCTACCTTTATAGCTGTGATTTTCTTGGGATGAACCGAGCGCAGTTTTTGTCGAACAAGTTTCGTGCCAGGGTAAGTCTTGATTTCATGCACGACAATCGAAGGGTCGATCCCTGGCATTTCCTCGTAGCTCTAAGAGAATACATCACATAATTATTTAAACAAAGTGGTGTAAGAGACCACTTCTTTGGGTGTGCAATTAGCACCAAGGTTAATGTTTTCTACGACATCTTCTTTGATCGAAATATTAATAACGATCATGGTAGAGATGTTACCCATATTCCCCTCGGAGAGAGTATCTTCTGTGAGGATAGGAGATTGTAGAGCATCGGTAACATCGAGAGGGAAGAAAGAGTGTATGTCTTGATGGATTCCTTCCAAAGGCGGAATAAAAGAGGATTGATGATGGTTATCATCCCAAGGTAGATCGTCAATACTAAGCAATTGCATAATAGATTCGTCAGAAGGGAAATTTTGGGAAATGTAATCAATTGCAGACGATAGGGAATCCAACCATGAAGGCATTGAGTAGGCATCAGGTGACAATGAATGTGGGTTGTCCGGAGAGGGAGAGGCAGATTGAATAGCTACGTATGCAGCCTCGGCTGGGCTAAGTGGCATAGTGTCACCGAGCACATCGAATTCCATAGGACTAGGTACAACCCAAGGATCAGATGATTCCAAGGATTGATAAGGCATAGTCAAGATCATATTGATAGTGGAAATATGATGCGCGGTGGGTGGAAATGGTGTAGGGAAGGTACCCATGAGGCTAGAATCTTTCAATAAGCCAACACCAATGCTTTCATACGTAACTGGGTGGTATCCAAAAAATGGAATGTTGTTGGTGATAGGGACACGAGCATCGGGCATTCAGAAATCAAGTTGATCGATAGTGACAATTTTTCCTTGATGGGGGAATTGTACACATCAAAACACTGACGAGGAGACGACAGTCATAGCATAGAACCAAATTCTTCCAAGTAGTAGGTTGTAATCGAGGGGGGCATTGACCACCTTGACATCAACGGTAATAGTTTTGCCGCCCAACTGAATGGCTAAGGATTGTAACAGTCCATGTGGATGAAAACCTCGCCCATTAAAAGCACGTAACATCGTAGGGGATTTGTTAAGGGCAGGTGATTTTAAGCCTTTCCAACAAGCCAGAGACATGACACAAGTAGAGGCTCCCTCATCCAAGATAGTTCAGTAGATTTGTTGATTGTGAACAACAACATCGATTTGAAAGGCTAGTTGCTGAGAGAGTTGGGGTTCATGATCATCCAGATTAAACGTGAGGTTATTTGATGAATTAGGATCGAAAGTGTCGATGGCTGCTAAGAGCGTTCTACATTGGCTGGGACAGTTTTGCAGAACTTCCAGAGCAGACATAGCACACGGTGCTTGAGCCAAATCTTCAACAATGTTGTAGTTTTGGGCAGCCCGTGAATTAGGATTGAAGGTATATTTCTGGATAGTGCTCTTAGGAGGGCGTAAAATGGATTCAAACGAAGGTTTCTCAATATGAAGTGGCTCGAATAAAGGGCTAGCAGATGGAGGACTAACGGAAGATGGTAATGGGTCCGGTACGAAACCATTGGTAGTCTTTGGCTTATCAGGTTTAACTGGTGTGTCATATGTTGTAGTGCGAGTGGTCAGATTAATCCCATTAAACATGTAAATGTGGGTGCTTTTTGAGGCCTCATCATGGGATTGGTTGGAACTACCCCCTGCAGTGGGGGTTTAAGCAACCAAAGACTGCTGCTGTGGGAAAGGCTGAGTAAGCACAACGGGTTGTGAATTTCCCTTAAAGATATTGGCCACTTCATCGCGATGTGGACAGTCTCATGTGTAGTGATCATCACCACAAATGAGACATGGGAATTTCAGTTTCCGTTGTAGTTGTTTCCCAGCAGCAGGGGTTTGAGGTTGATTCTTTGGTTGTTCATTGTTGTTGTTTTTCTTTGGTTTATTTATTTCTTTCTTCTTTCCCCAAGGTTGTTGTGAAGGGGTTGATTGGACTGCATTCACCTCAGAGACCTGAGTTTGAGGGGAGGTAGAAGAGGTTGCAGTTGAACTGGGAGTAGGCGTCGGAGTGGATCGCTGGATTGTTCCAGTCGACTGGGAAGTAGATTGGGTCTTGACGGAGCCAATAACTCCATCCGCATGCGAGGTAGACGATGGTTTGGATGGATCATTAGTGGCATGGGTAGCATTTTTTATCAACTCGTACAGAGTACCAGACTGTGAATAAACTATGTCTAAGTACTAAGCTCGGGCAATAGCTTCTTCCTCGGTGACTACACCACCCATGGAAACATCACGAGTGATATGGGGTAACAATGATTTAGTGAACCATTCCTCTAATAATTGGTCAGGAATGACCTCTTTGATTAGCCTTCATCGTCGTCTCCATTCATGAATATGATCGGAGATATGTATGGAAGTTGTCTAATGAAGTGATGTCAATAGTTTGGTACCTGTCTCATATCGAATGGGTAGTTGAAAGTGTGTGAGGAAGGACATGGCGAGAGAGTTGAAATCGTGAAAATAAGCACGTGGTAGTTCAATATACCACTTTGTTGTAGAACCTGTAAGCGTTCGTTGGAAAATATGTAAAAGTATAGAGTCATCCATGAGGGAGTTGGATGAACACCACAGATGAAAATTCATCACATGGTTGTTTGGGTCTTCTCCGGACTTTCCATCGAATTTTGGAATATCGGAAGGAAGTTTATCTCGGATATCTGGCCAAACCAGAGAATGAAAAATGGGATCATTCATTAACCGAGACAAGTCTGGAAGATCCAAGGTTGCTAGGAAAGGTAGTTGTCGGTTAACCTGTGGGTAATACTGGTGTGGCATATGGACACCAGTAGGGCCATACACTGGGTTATGGGGATACTTATAACAAGTGGGCCCTCTTGTATAAGGTTGGTCTTGACCAGGGTACACAAGATTTGAGGTTTTTTGAGAAGCATGTGCGAGCGGAGGATAACCATATGGGTTTTGAGGGTTATAGGATGGATTTGGCGTTTGTCCATAAGGAGGTTGTTGTGGAGCTTGAGTATTGTGTCCCCCTGAGAACTATGGATTTCCTAGAAAAGGGATATTCCACGTATTGGGTGTGGCGGGCACATTTTGTCCGTACGGTTGATGGTAGGTTCCAGATTGAGGCTACCCCCCAGCATGAGGGTGCCCTCGAAATGGAAGTTGTCCTCTGGTGGGAGGATGCCCCCTAGCTTGAGGTAGAGTTCCTGGAATTTGAGAACCATATGTAAATGACTGATCGGTACTGCTGAATGGATTAAGACCACCAAGACCGGTCCCTCCGGGTTGTTGGATAGGTATTGAACTTCCCGGCATAACTTGGGTAGTAGTGGCAGTGGTAAAATTCAGTGCTCTGTACCCAAAAGGGAGTGATGATGTAGGTCTTGGTGTTACTAGTGTGCCAATTACAGCTTGGCTAACCACCACATTACCGGCAGGGATAGTCGGAATGTGAGGGACCATTGTAGAATGGGTCGTCCAGAGAGAAAAAGTAGACCTTGGGGAAACGGACGATGTGTTCGGACCGACGGACGGTGTGGCTGAAAAAATGGTAGTACTGGTAAAATGGTTTAAGGGTACGGTGTAGGTGAATGGTGCATCGACACCTATTCCTGCTCCATAAAGATCCTGCACCATGCACGGTGGACTTCCAACAATGTCTGTGGTCCAAAAGGGGTCATCGACTAAAGGGTTTGAATGAGACCCAGTCCGAATGTCAGAAGGATTGACGACGACAAATTCACCGACTGAATTCAGTTGGAGAATATGTCGCTCATATCCCTCTGGAATGCGGAAAGATTCCGGACACTCTGAAACAATTTGAAAATTCTCTAAAGGAGTGGGAACTTCTTCTTGGGAATTTGTAGTGTCTTGAACCTCACTCTGTTGAGGAGAATCCTCCATAGAATGAAGGGGTAGAGGGGTGTTCCCTTCCATATTTTCTAGAGGAAGTCCCTGTAGCCTCCGCGAATGGCGTGGAGGGTCGATGTTGGTGAAAAAGAGTTGGCGAAAAAATATCTATGACCAACTACCGAAAAGAAACAGCATACGCTAATATAATCTAAGAATCACAACCAAGAAAATAGGACCTTCTCTCGATGACCATACTAGTTGGTGATGAAATCCAACGTCGTGTGATCAAGTCAAGAAGGAGCGGGGATATGGTGGAACAGTTACAATGGTGACCTGCTTAACGGACTTACGCCTTGGTGCAAGATTCCACGCAGTAATTGTGGATTTACCCTCCAAGGAGCCCAAGTGAGTTTGACCAATCTCTGCTCCAGGTACAGTGAGACTTCCCTTCACTGTCACCTTGTGTAAGACCCTAAAGATTATGGCCACTAAGGTTACCAATTCACAGTCAGCCCCTGGGCAGGTATAGTCGACAGTCTGATCTGAACATACAGGCAGGGTATCTAGCCCGAAATCAACTTGAAAGGATTCCACTCAGTAATTGTGGATTTACCTTTAAGCGATCCCCATAATACGATCTGACCACTACAATTAGTCAAACCACGGAGGGATAACCTCTGTAGCTCTCCCGAATGCGAACTCGTGCATAACCCCTGTGTGAGAGGGGGATCCCAGGCAGACTTATATGACAATTAGATTTGACTCTCCCTAACTCATGATGCTAATGTTTGTTTTGGAAACTTTGGAGAGTTATGCTCACAGCCTAATCCAAAGTACTAAGCCTAGTCTACTGTTGGTGGAGGTTCCTAGAAAAGAAAATGTTCTAGATAATTTTTAATTAGCGTTCATTTTATAGTTGTTATTTACTCAAAAAGGGGTGCATGGAAGCGAAACAGATGGAATTATGACTCAGTCTCCAAAAAATGCATCAAATATGATAAGCATTCATTTCTTTTCGATGAACATCTATTTAAGGGAGAGAGAGATATTTCTTTTCACTAAAAATCACTAATAAGGAATGTCCTCAAACAAATCTTCTTCAATCAAATCTGATGTGGCATTACAACTTTTTGAAAATTCCTTCTAATATGAAAAATCAATCATGAAGATGTCTTTTTATTGTTTGTATGTGAATACTGATTAATTCGAAACAACACTTTTCCTGCCAATTATCCTTCTAGATCAAGGAAACTCAGATGAACACAAGCAGGTTTCGTACAAACAATACACCCTCTTGTTGTGAAAAAAAACAAGAAGAAAAAGAAAAGAAAAATCAAGAACTTCACACCAAAAGAAATGTCGAAGAATAATGACCTTAACTAAATCCAAATGGAGAGATCCATAGACTTCTGATGTCCTTCACCAGAGTTTCTCGCTCAGTCAAAAAGGAGAGAACAAAAATGCATTGGTTTCAAAATCCCAATCAGCAGAAAAACTCAACAACAATGAAGAAGGCTACAAAATCCAAATAGTAAGGTGTTTGTTCCTTAGAGATAAGGATGCCAAAGTTGAATGGGAAGAAGCATCGACTCACAGAGAGGCTCAGCAAGTGAAAATATAGAAGCTAAACCCTGAAAAAGAAATTCTGGAAAGTTTTTTGGCCAAAAGAGGGCTAGCGCTCTGTTGTAAAGGTCAAGGAGAGTTATAGTGCTCTGTGTAAGGCACTCAGGGAGCGTTGGAACTCTGTTAACACAGGCACAGGGGTGCCAGGTTCAAAAAGTTCCTAAAAATGTCAAAAAATCCAAAAATTGCAGTCTAGTCTCGACAATCAAGCTGAGTGTAATGGGGTAGGGAGTCAATCATCTCATGAAATCAATCAAAAGGGGTGGAGTAGGTCTAAAAACAATCAAGGGGTAAGACAAGGTCAATGAGGAGAAATCAAAACAAAAAGGTTTTTATTTGAGGACTCCCCAGTGGAGTCGCTAGTTTCTGTTGTAGGAAAATCTCCCTGTGGACAAGTAGATTGCCTCAAAGAGCTAGACCCTTAACTCTAAGACAGAAAGTGATTAATGTGAACACTAACTTCCTTTCAAATCTATACAAACTAATTCATGAGGAGGAAGAAAAATAGAAGTACCTTTTTATCGACATTTTTCCCTGCACGCTCCGAGTTGAGCTCCAATCTTTCGCTCCTCGATGAGCTCTGTAGACAAAACAATAGTACAACCAATTCCTAATCTATTGATATTGGCTCCAAAATAGATCTATCTATCGGAGATAAGTTCATGTAAGATTAGACACAAACTAGAAAGAAACAGGCCAAGTGTGTCATATTAATGACAAAAATGACAACAATAACTTACAATCGTAGATGCGAATGCAACAACTTCGTCAAGTCCCATTTGTCTAACCCTTGCTCGAAAGATCCATGATCCAGATGATAACAGCTTCAATAATTACTCTCCTATAGTTCCCTATGTGTTTCCTATGAGATCATAGGTTTCATGCTAGCAATTCTTCCCCCTTTTTCACCATCATAGAGCCTGCTTATATAGGTTAAGAGAGGCTTAATCTCTTGAGGTATCTTTAGGGTAGGTTGAGGAATTCCCTCCTTAGATCAGGGATCTTCTGATTGAACCAAGAATTCGAATGCAATTGCCTTCCAAACTTGAAATATTTTCCCCTTATTCTGCTCAACGGGCCAACTGTTGCCCAGATTAGACAACGCTCCCTCAAAATGGGCATTAGGCCGCTATAGCGCTCCCTAGGAGGCTCAAGGGGGGTACCAGCACTCTAAATATGGGTAACACTCCTTCAGAGGGGTGATTTGTTGCTATAACGCTCCCTAAGACCTTATAGGGGAGCACCAACGCTCCTAAGGTTGATGTAGGGGAGCGCTCTCCTTCAAAACCCTAGTTTAGGAGCTCCTTTCAGGTGGCAAGAGATGTTTGACTTCAGTTAATCATCCCTCTTCCTTCAAATCAGATATATGAGGTATTCTAAGTGCCTCCTTAGTGTCGTCATCACGACAGTATACTTAAACAACATTTGCGACACTTGTGAACAACATGCGACACTTGCAACAGTTGTAAGGAACGTGCGACACTTACGACAGTTGAGAGGAACATGCGACACTTATCCAATTGAGTAATATTGATGTGTAACACACTCATTCTTGCAACAACTCTAATCAAGCATTCATTTGCTGCATATTCTTCTGCAATTTCTTCTTCTTCATGTCCAACGTCATCTTCTCTTTCGGACTCACTGACATCTCTAATATCAGTTGTGCACCTTTGTTTTATTTCCACATCCACGAGTCTGGTGCGAATGTCATGCATATCTCTTTCCACTTCTCGATTCTACACCTGTCTGCCCCTTCCTTATGGAATTTCACTTTCCTCTGGTAGATCAAGTGTTTGCCTGTCTCTTCTCCCTGGTGGCATGGCTGAAATTCCTTCTCGCTTTTCTTGCCTGAAATATACAAACAAGAATCATGCTCTGATACCAGATGGTGCAGAGTCACTCGGCCCTCAGGTCAAGGATCCGCTTACAGAATCATTCTTCGTTTCCCTTTGAGTCGGATCGTCTCTTTCAATTCCCTTCTTGAATCTTCTCTCTTTTGATCCACAGGTCCTTTCGAAAGCTTCCCTGGCGCAACCGACACTAGGTGTAATCTCCCCCTTCTCCGCGTGACCACCGGCTATGACCAAGGCCTAAACTGAAATGTGATTGTCACAACTCGCCACTCGTGAGTTCATGAGTCGACACTCTTGACTCTTCCTTCCCAAACTCACGATACCCAAAATATCGATATGGGTATAGCTCCATGCTGTCAGTGCCCTCCGCACGTGACCACCGGCCGGGCTTCCCACTAGTGCTTCTCGCCTTTCGCCACTTCACAAGTCAAAAGATTGGACTTTCATCCCCTTATCTTACGAACCCTCGAGACACAAAAAGTCAACGGGGTGTTGACTCTCTTCAATGAACAACGCGTTTCCACCTGTCTATTCCATGGGCCCACCTTGTGATTCTGCCACGTGTTTCTTACACTCCACTTCGCACTTCGCCACTTCGCTCCCCGAAATGTTGTCTCCTTTGTATCATCACACCCAAAATGCTGAGATCCCAAACTCCTCAATACTCCTTATCACAACTCGTGACCTCGCGACTTCTCCTTCTAATCTCTCAAATCTTCAACTGTCGAGACCTGAACCTTTGATGTGCCTAAGCGCCAAACTGCCGAATTTTGACATGTCGTCCACGCGATCCCACAACGGAACTTCTCGCCCTTTAGGGACTTTTCCTTTCGCAACCTAGAGTACCCAACCTTTGGGCTCTCACCTCACAAACCTTTGAGTTTGCGAGATCTCTAGATCTCTACCACCTGTCCTCCCCAGATGGACAAATCTGATCCACTCGCTGCTTCGCTACTCTCCTTTCGTGACTTTGCAAACCTTGATGCAAAACTTTCGACCCTTCAACTCACAAAACCCCGAAATGAGATTTCGTGAGCGATCCAACGACCCTAGCTGACTTGGATCCTATGGCCCTAATTTATTTTGAGCTTATGCTTGAGGAAAGCTCACCATAAAATACCTGCTTCTCTACAAGATCTGATGGCTCTTGTGACTTTGAGAATTCTTCTCAAAGAATTCCGACCATCCATTTCTTCTTGGACAATTCCTGTGAATTTAACCAAGTATTTCTCAACAGAACTTACCTGCCTACAACGCAAACTTGCTACGCCTCCTTTCAACGCCTCAAGGCACCAACCTTATGTGCTTTTCTTCGACAACTGCGAAGACCCTATCCCTCCTGAGCTTTATGCAACTCTGAGTCTTTAAAGAATACTTCCACACGCACTCCTTATAGTGAATCCTTCAATTACTTCAAAGAATTGAAGTCTTTCGACTCTTCGCACTCCCTGCAACAATAGTCCTTCAACAATTTCTTAGGTTCACAAAATCTGAGACTTTACTCGACCTGTGCACACCTTGCATGACTCATGTGCTCAACTTGCACTTCTACGAGAATGAGAACAATTGTTATCGCTCCTGAGCTTTCAGAGATGAACTCTGACTTCTGTCAATGCACTCCTTGTGGACAAACTTCACTACACTCCTTGCAGGAATTTTACTCACTCAGGCAGAGAAACAATTGAAACTCATTCCTTACTCTCCCTCCCAGATTTCAAACATTTAACAAGAAATCATACACACATGGCATAAACAGCAAATACATGAGAGAAAGAGTAAAAAATTCATGAGCATAACATTCAACAATGCATACATAGAGAAAATATGAGAACCATGACTCTGAATCAAGGATTTTTTTTTTGTATTAATCTAGAACTTCTGTACATGGAATTCTTATACACAACTCTCTGCTTCTTCTCTTCTCTTCTTTGTCTTGACAATCATATTACAACTATACATTGAGTATGTCTATATCCCGTTTCCCTCTTGCGCTCTGAAACTGTCTAATCTAGAATTAAATTCTATCTACCTACATTCATTGCACATAAATGCTCCTATCTACTATAGATGAGAGTGGATCGCTCAAGGTCCTTTTACAATAATACAAGCATGCGTCCACTTAATGACTTCATTAATATTTCAAAACATTTTCAAAAAATGTGCTCGGTGATTTTCTAGCTATCTCTTATCTCTGCGTTGTCTCGCTATTGGCTATGCTTGCACGCCCTTACGATGCTCCTGCATCAACTGGCCATATGAAGAAGCACTACATAAAGTGGTTGGCATATTAGAAGCACAACCACGGAGGGTCTCAGCAGAAGGCCCATGTCACAGAGCACACGAAGGAGAAGGAGGCAGCCTTCTATGTCTTTATGGCTTGTACACAAGCGGATCAGTCCAAGTCATCTTCTTGGTTTGTTGATTCAGGTGCATCCAGGCATTTCACCAATCAGAAAGATTTGTTCATAGAGTTTACACCTAGTCCATCCAAAGACTCGGTGATCTTCGGTGGAGGCGAGGAGTATAATATTGTCGGCAAGGGAAATGTTCAAATTTCCTTCGGAGGAAAGATGCTTATGTTTCTCAACGTCCACTATGTGCCAGGTATGGAGCTTAATATACTCTTAGTTAGTCAGATTATGAGGCACTCTCATCACTTGGATGTCAACTTTAGCAATCACAAGTGCTATATCGTTGACAAGAATACCAAGAAGATCGTTGCTCTTGGTGTGGAGGACCATGGTCTGTTCAGATTGGTGGATATTGGGCAAGGAAGAGAGCATGCACTGGTAGTGAAGAGTGAATTAGACATATGCACACTATGGCATCAGAGGTATGGGCACCTCAATTTTAACTACCTCTCTTAGTTGGCACGAGAGAAACTGGTAGATGGACTTCCAAAAATTCAGCAAAAGATTCAAGTTGTTTGTGGAGCTTGCCAGGCAGGGAAGCAACATCGAGCACCATTTGATAAAGGAAAAGCTTGGAGAGTGCAGAGGGTCCTTTAGTTAGTTCATATAGACGTATGTGGACCAATGAACATGGCATCAGTCACCGGTGCCAGGTATTTCCTTCTGTTTGTTGATGATTACAGTAAGAAAATGTGGGTGTATTTTTTGAAGTTGAAGTCTGACATGTTTAAATAATTTCAAAACTTTAAAGCATTAGTCGAGAATGAGTCAAGTTGTCATATTACCTCTCTTAGATATGATAATGGTGGAGAATTCTTCTCCAAAGAATTCAATAATTTTTGTGCTAAACATGGGATCAAGAGACAATACACCACACCCTATACTCCACAATAGAATGGGGTGGTTGAAAGGCAAAACCGCACTATCACAGAGATATCCAGATGTATATTGCAGAACAGGTGTGTTCCTAACAGGTTTTGGGCAGAGGCAGTGTTCACAGCAGTGTACTTGCTGAATATATCTCCCACGATGGCGGTGAAGCAAAAGCCTCCAAAGGAAGCATGGTCTAGATGAAATCCCAAAGTAAGTCACTTGAAGATCTTTAGTCCTACTTCTTACACTTGGATTCCAGTTGCAAAAGGAACCAAGTTAGATTCAAAGAGTAAGAAGATGATGCTTATAGGGTACAACGACACCCATAAAGCTTACATATTAGTTGATGTTGACACTGATAAGGTGAGCTTTAGCAGAGATGTTGTTGTTGATGAGGAGGTTGGACCCTTCCATACTCCTCTCGCATTCAAAGTTACTGAGCAGCTAGAAGTCATTGAAGATTTAGGTGTCAAGCTTCTGATCACTCCACCTGAAGGGGGGAAAAATTTTGAGCATGATGATGAGGAGTCATAACAGGATGAGTCTCCTAGGTCAATCAGATCAGTACATTCTGAAGAAGGAAGACCAAGTCATGGTGGCAATACTGACTTGGAATCCAGGGATTCCAAAATACCCAAGTGGTGGCACAACACCATTGGAGATGTTCGGATAGGAGAGATGATTGAAGGAAGATCATCACGAGGTAAGAGTAAACAACAGACTGACACAGTCAACTTTTCTCTTATGGCCAATATTTAGGAGATCTATGAGCCTCAGGTATTCAAGGAAGCAAAAGGAAGACCTCAATGGGAAAAGGCCATGGAGGACGAACATGAAAATTTGATGAAAAATCAGGCTTGGGATCTCACAGCTCTTCCATCAGGGAAGAAACCCATTGGCTGCAAATGGGTGTACAAGGTCAAGTACAAGGCAGATGGTACACTTGAAAAGTACAAATCATGGTTAGTTGCGAAAGGATTCTCTCAGCGAGAAGGCATTGACTATGAAGAGACTTTTTCTCCTACAACAAAGATGAGCACTATCCATCTTGTTCTAGCCATGGCAGCATAAAAAGGCTTGAATGTCCACCAGATGGATGTGAAAAGTGCCTTCCTCAATGGAGATTTGAAGGAAGCGGTATACATGTGCCAACCAGAGGGGTTTCAGGTTATAGGGATGGAGCATCTAGTTTGCAGACTAAATAAGGCTCTATATGGTTTGAAACGGTCACCGAGGGCGTGGTACATCAAGATTGACAGGTATTTGGTTCAGCAAGGGTTCCAGTGGACTCCTTCAGATTCCAACTTATATGTCAAAAGAGTTCGTAATGAGATCATTCTTCTGGTTGTTTATGTGGATGATATCATTATTACAAGTAGTGAGGAAGATGCAATTACATGGATCAACTCCAACATGAGAAGAGTATTTAACATGATAGATCTAGGCGTCCTACACTATTTTTTGGGTGTAGAAGTTTGGCAAACAAGGAGAAACATTTTTGTCTCACAAGAAAAGTATGCCAGGAGTTTGTTGGATAAGTTCATGATGGAGGATTGCAAAATCTCCTCTACACCTATGGAAAAAGGGTTGAAACTTTTAGCCAAGACTGACTCAAAGGTAGTCAGTGAGTCACTATATAGACAGCTAGTGGGCAGCTTAATATATCTTACAGCCACTAAACTTGATCTGAGTTTTGTTGTGAGCTTCATTTCTAGATTTATGACAGTGCCGAAAGTAGAGAACTAGACAACAACGAAGCAAGTGCTGAGATATGCGAAAGGGACACTCAACTTTGGTATTCTGTACAGCAGGAGAAAAGACTCGAGATTGTGTGGGTATACAGATTCAGATTGGGCAGGTTATGTTGATGATAGAAAATCCACCTCTGGATATGTCTTCAGCCTTGGCATGGGTGAAGTCACATGGACCAACAAGAAACAACATGCAGTCTCCCTTTCATCGACAGAAGCAGAGTATCAAGGACCATTGAAAGGTGCATGCGAGGCAGTTTGGATCAGCAGGATGTTATCAGATATGCAGATGCATCAAAGAGAGCCTACATCCTTGTCCTGTGACAATCAAGGGGTAATGAAACTTGCCAAGAATCCAGTCTTCCATGAGCGTACCAAACATGTTGATACAAAGTGTCACTTCATAAGACAACGTGTAGAAGATGGAACTATTGAGCTACAGTATTGTCCTACAGAGGATCAAAATGCAGACATTTTCACCAAGTCTTTGGGTCTTGAAAAACATGTAAAATTTCGAAAAAAACTTGGTGTAGTGAGTAGATTGACCATTAAGGGAGGGTGTTAAATTAAATATTAGTTTATAACGGTCAATTAGAAATTAGACTTAGGAATTAATAAAGTCAAAGTGACTTTAGGTTAATTTATTTGCTTTTAGGTCAGATATTTGCTTTTAGGTTATATTTTCACTTTATCCCACATTCATAAAGTGGTTTGAATATACTTGATTGTAACCTATATAAGAAATCTATTTTCTCTCTTATTTCATTGATTGAATAAAGACAGATAACCTTATTCAGGTTATCTTGGTTTCTGTGTGTGCTCGATTTTCGTTACATTATAGACCTAAAATCTACAAATTCATTGCAAGAGATCTGCGATCCATGTTAAGTTGAGGAACCGGTGTATCAAATTCTTTGTACATGCACAAGTACTCAAAGTGAGAAATAGATGAATTTTCTATTTATTTTCGTCAATATTTTTCTCATTTTTGTAATTATTTTCAACTTATGTTCTGGCTTTGGTGTTCAAGGCAAAAACTATTTTGTTGTTGACATCGTCAGATATATTTGTTTGCGTTTTCAAATTTCTAGTAGCTATTAAAATAGGTCTGCTGCTTTTTCTTGTAAATTAAAATGTTCCTCAATGTTGTATACGATCGTCATGATTAAGCCATACTAGATATAACATAAATCCAGAGAAAATAAGTAAGACATAACTCCCTTTGGCTTTCCTTCCTTTAAGGCTTTGTTATGACCTATTTTATATAATGGATTTGGTGATTGTTTCCTATATAATATAGAATAGAGTGTGCATGGATGGATAATATAATGTACGGGATTGAAGAGGGCCGAGGGAAACACCAATATCTGACCACTTGATTCAAATCTCTAGATACAGAAAACTAGATTCTAGAAGAGAAGATGGTTATGGTAGGGCAAGACCCTAAGAGGGTGGTTGAGATGGTGCACATCCTGAAAGAACAAAAAAAGTAATGGATTGATATGAGAGGGTCAGAACAACTCATGTTATTCCCCTAGTCACTTAGATTTTGGTATAAGGTAGAGGCATGATCCAAATTGTAGATATTGGAACTAGAAATTGAAAAACTTATTATAGAGTAGATTATGAATATTCACTTACAGATTCATCTGAATTTCTCCTTGAAATCTATCATACGATCGTTGTTTACTGTATTTGTTGGTGATTTTGAAGTAGTAATCAGGATAACTTCTCTTGATGAAGGTTGAGTGCCTCCAAATCCAAGTTCTCTCCATCATCTCTGAAAGCATGTTGTTAGAAGTGTGCCTCTGAAGAACGGTCCATGTCGACTCCTTCAACAATTTTCATGTTGGTGAGTTTTCATTTGGATTCTTTTAGAATGCACAAACTGTCTTCATTTGATTCATTCGATGTCTGAGAGCTTCTAGGTTTAGATTGCATGATAGGTATCCCTAGAGGTGGCAATAAAAGTTCGACTGAGATGTTGGTGCCAGAGCCTTGGACTGCAGTGATATCTGCATAATGATGGTGGTGGAATAGATGTCAAAGCCTTGACGGTGGTTAGAGCCAATCAATTGACAAATCATGTAATTTTATTTTATTCTTTTTTAAATCAAAATTTTAAAGTCTCAAAAAAAAAATAGTGTTTCCTTCCACCACAGATATTTAGTCAAATCGGTATGTTGTTGGCGAATCAAAAATTGAAAATATCATTTTTTTAAATAGTCAAATCGATATGTTGTTGGCAATAAAAAAAATTGAGAACATCATTTTTTTAAATTGATAAGAGGAATTTTAATTTAAAAAAAAAAAAAATATTGCAAAACAATGTAAAATTTGACCGATCCTAACTCCAAAATGCACCTATTAATGTAGAGAAATGGACCAGGTAATACCCGATCATTAAAATGCGGTTGCTATAGTCCCTAGCCTAAGGTAGGGACTAATAATGATGCTTTCGAGTTTTCCCATGCCAAATCAAGCAGAGAATATGTTATCATGTCTGCCACGCTCATTTCATTCCTTAAGAGAATTGGTTATAATTATTTAAATTCCACTTCCTTTACAGACGTGCCCTCTCCATGATAAAGATATAACCTTATCATTAAGGTTTCATTTGATTAATTATTTGGGTGGATTCATTTAAAGTCCATACAATATAGATACATGGTGAAAATCAATAAAATTTGCAATAGTAAATGGTTGCAAAAGTTGGAAAAGGATTATTTAGGGATGAGAAAAGAAAGCAACTAGTTTTCCGACATTGGCTTGAATCTATTCATTCATGTCATCATTCTGGGAATAACTTGCATTAATATGATGATGAATGGTATTAAAAAATAAACAATACAACCATTTTTCTATAGGCTTGATGGCAACAAAATTCAACACATTATCGGTAGATGCTTCTGCAGTAGGTCTGATTAGTATGACTGGAAAACATTCAACACATTTTGAAAATAGTATATAAGTTTCAAGTGACTCAGATGTATACCGTGTTAACTCCAAAGATGATATTTTAATGGAGAGGAGTGTTTTGACTTCTCATACAAAGAGAAATTCTAATTATAACTGAGGAAGTTGAATCAGGATGCAGGATTGTTAGCACTCTAGCAGAATCTTTAGAAACCAAAGATCGATGGTAAAAGCACATTGATATTGAAGAGAAGGAGAAAATGAAACTAACAACAACAAGAGAAGGCATATCAAATTCACAATGCAATTTAAAAAAAAAAAAAAAAACTATGGGGGCCAAGCATCGACTACAGAGAATATCACACTCGTGACCTTGGGGGCCAAGCATCGACTACAGAGTATACAAATGTTGTTCATTACTGTGCGCATTTGAGAATCTTCACAAGAACAAAGGAGCTCTTCACGCATTTCACATCTTCGGGATCCAAATGTATTTTCCATGAGGAACATAAGTCAGATCAAATGGAATATAATAATTATAACAAATATCCAATTGAAGAAGGCACAAAGAAAGGACATGTGGATAAGAAAGATCCTTAAATAAATTATTTCTGTTTAGTAATGTTTTAGACGGTCCCTGTGACAGTTCGAATTTCAGTTATCAAATTACTTAACCATTGGAACTGCCTACCAACTGATATAAAATAAGAAGTGCACAACCTGCCAAGGGGAAGATTATTTTAGAGAAGTCTTAAAGGACAGAATTTTTCCGAAGGAGAGATCATTAGAAAAATAAATTTCTGAGAGAAAATTTGGCAGAAGTTTCAGAGCAGTATGCTAGGAGTGTTATTAGTACTATGCATTTCATTATTTTCTTACATTTTCAGCAGAGATTGATGAAATCGTTAACAACAGGGGGTCTTGTGAAGCAACGAAGAGGATAGGCAAGGATGAGTTTGTTGGCCGTCATGAAGTAAAACTTTCCTTGTTTAGTTTTTTTTAATAAGGCTCGATTTGATTTGGCGCTAATCAGTTTTACTATGCAAATCCTTTCCTCGCGATTCGCTACCATGGCTCCATTCATTATCTCAACTCTCTTTTCTTTTTTGTTCTTGGTCTTTCTATTGTACATTGTGTCTAGTGGGGCTAAAGACCATATACCTAGCCCAAGTTTACACAAAGACTTGCGAATTTTGAGGATTATGAATTTGTATGAGAAGTCTTTAAATGAAAATCATTTCTTTCTCGCTCGGCACTATTTCCTAATTTTTCTTTAAAATCCTAAGTTTTCCTCAACTTTATTTGTTTAACACTCTAATTTCATAATATAAAAAAAGAAATTATATAAATCCTTAAAAGACATATTAATTGTATTTATATTGTAAGCAATCATATTCATAAAATTTATTTAATATATAATTATTGTACATAAACTTGGTTTATTTTTTTTAAATTTCATTATCTTTACATCCTAAACTTTAAAAAGAAAAAGAAGAAATTCAAAAAAGTTTTTATGTTTCACTCATTAAATATTTTAATGTATATAAACCCTTTTGTTTTTTACGGTTTTCAATTATTAAGTTTTAGTCACATCCTAACTTCTAAATGAAATAAAAATGTTATATCAACTGGTGTTATGCAATAAGTTTTCTTTTTATTAATTTACTTTAAATCTAACATAGTTTTTCTTTTAACTTTTCTAATTTTTTTAACTTTGCTTTAATTTACTTTTTGCAAAAATAAAACAAAACATTACCTTTTCTTTTATCATTTGCTCTTTCTTTATTAATTTTAATTTTTCCAATTGTATAAAACCTTATATAGAAATGATTAAATTGTAAATAGCATAAAATCATAAATCAAATAAAAATTAAATATGACTAAAAGAAAAATTGCAAGACAAAGGGATATATGCTTGGACTATAGGTTAGGACAAAATTAACTTAGATTTCAATGTGCATTCTTGTCTAGGGATTTAAGACTAGGGTGACATTCCCTCTTCTTCTCGTCTAGCCCTACAGGAGGTTGAAAATTTTGATGCTTGAGACTCTCTAGTATTTTGGCGTCAACATATTTTTGGCGACCATACTGGGGAGAACCGTTCAATGGTTCATTCCTAGTTTTTGTTTTAATCCTTTCAATTTTTAATTTTCCTATACCTCAATGTCTCAACCAATTGGAAGTATGTTTAGTGGTTGTAACCCTATGGTTTCAGCTACTAACCCTGGGAAAGTCATTTGCAAGTATGGCATGTTTGAGTTCGAACAACACCTAAACAGTTTCCCTTGGTTTGTGCCCACTCCCTTGAAGTTCTTTCAACCTGTGAACCGTTTACCTCTCAAATTCAAGAATCATTTGCCTCTCTTCCATAGCGATGGAACTGTTACATCTATTGAACACCTTCCTACGTTTTCAAATGTTTGCACCATTCTCAGAGTAAATAATAATGATAGTTGTATGCTACTATTTATGAATTCCCTTCAAGGCGATTTCGCCTCCTTATTTGCCAGAATTCTTGCTTTTAATATTCAATTTATCAAGTTGTACAATCTAATTCCTACTCCCATTCTCCCTACCAACTTGGTTTCTCTATTGCATTACTATTAAATTTTTCCCCCTCTTTACCGATGGCGGTTGGAAAAAAAGAATGTTCAAAACCTAGAGCTAGCCCTATTTACTTGCCTCAACTTCGAAGAACAAAACCATAGAACATGTTACTCCTTTAGCATTTATAATTCACACGAGGAGTTGTCTTCTTTAATCCCCTTCATTAAGATCTTGCAAGATTGTGTGTCCTTTATCGAGTCACAGTCCTCAAATCATACTAGGAATATCTCTTGAGAGCCCTCTCTCTTAGGGACTAATCATAATGAATCAAATACTTGTGGTCGAGAACTTGAATATGAGGAGGATCATGATTATATCATGATGCTTAATGACCAATACACCTCTCACACCCTTCTTAAATCTCATACCCAAAATCACCTTTCATCTCAAGCTTCTTATTTGTATGCATACAATGGAAATTTTGATTATGCAAATGAATAAATCTATGCTAATGATGTCAAACCAACTTACGATACATTTGTATTTGATGATGATGCTAATAAGTGGTTAATCCAAATTGATGAGAATTAACATGACTTTAATAATGTGGATATCTATGAGTCCAATCAAGATTCTAATTTGTATAAAATTTTCACTAATCCTTTGTTTCAATAAAAAGAGGATAAAGGACCTGACACCATCAAACAAGTCCCTCCTGTGCGCAATTTTTATTTCAATGATAGTAAGTATTGTAGGGACATTCTTATGTTTTCTAATCCATGTTATGAATATTCTCTGCATCATGATAATCATGTTCCTGAGAGAAAGGTCCTGAGAGGTGATATTAATTCGTTTGATGAACTCATGAATCATCCCTTTGAGGTACAAACCATAAACCCTAAATCTACTTCAATCAATACCTTCATCAATTCTGGTAAAGCATTTGTTGGTTGGAAATCCTTAGAGGTTGGTGGTCGTTTCTTTTGGATTTTGATTAATCATATATGTCCACAATATACATCTGTTAGTTGCCATTTTGCCAATCCCTCGATATACAAGTTTGTTGAACTCATAAGACCTGTGCACAAAAAAAATGACACATTCCTTTACGCTAAATTTCATCCGACCTGAGTTCAAGCTAACCGTTTCTTCCCTCTATAAATAAATAAACAAAATAAAAAATATATATAATAATAACAATAAAAAAATTCGTGAAGGGATACATTAGTTTTGGGTTGTTTCACTTTTACTCAGTTTATTTTCTCGCTTTTATTTATTTTTGCTTCCTTTTTGTTTTGCCTTTTCTTATGGCTAGAAGTGATGGAGAAATGATTGGTTATATTAAAAGGAAGACTATCTATATATTTTTAACCGATTGACCAAATGTGTTTTGGTGGACATCAAAATTGCAGGTGAACAAAGTTGCCTTCCTTTCTCATGATTCCTCACTTGTATACCATTCGCTTTCTACGCGGGACATCCTCGCTCATCACATTAGTCAATATTGTCCCCTTATCCTTCTTTCCCTTTCTCTATCCCCTTCATTTTGATATGCCTCCAGCATACGCATTGTGGACACTCAGTGTTTTGGGTCTTTCCCTCAATGCACATCCACTACATTTTTCTAGTCGCATAATCATTTTGTCAAGTTTCAAAGAGTTGTCCCTTTGGGTTATACAACATGTCAAAATGCCCTCATACTTACCATTTTCCATGAGTTATTCCCGAAGTTCAAATCCATGAATCCCTTTACCTCCATCGTGTCTCCCCCTATTGTATAACTTGGTCCACCGAACCCTATCATCCTTTTCTCCTCCCACATCGAGTCACTCTCAGTCTTTCCACTACCCTTCCCTTTCCCTTTCTTCCTGAGAATCAATGATCATAATTTATTGTTTGAAACTTCCACGCCACTATAAGTGACATACATCTGTTGGTTGACAATTGTTGATGATGATTTTTGTCAACAAGACTTTATCGAAAAAGCGTTGCCAGGCTCCCTCTCCATGCACACTACTTGCGCAAAGTTTTTCTTTTTATCATTGAATATTGACACATTGTTCTTGCTTGCGCAAAGTCTCACATGCTCCCGCTAAAATTAGCATAATACACTTGACAAAATTATCATAGTTATGCTCTTGAATTATCACACATATTGCTTAATTCCCTCACTCTCCACATTCCTAATTATTATCATATCCTACACCTACAATTGACACAATGGTACTATGAATTTTGGACACTTATGTGACCCTTATCCCCATATACATTACCTTATTCATAACCATGTAATATTATGCCCTTTTATCAAACATGAACTTTTGATAAAAAGGGGAAATTAAACTAGTTACCAAAATGTTATATCATATATATAAGTGTCCCCTTTTTCAATTCACTTTCCATAACCCTCTTCATTATTTAACTAATGATGTTTTGGAGTTTTCCCATGTCAAATCAAGAAGAGAATATGTTATCATGTCTTCCACGCTCATTTCATTCCTTAAAAGAATATAAAGAGATAACATTATCATTAAGGTTTCATTTGATTAATGATTTGGGTGGACTCATTTAAAGTCTATACAATATAGATACAGGGTGGCACACAATAAAATTTGCAATAATAGGTGCCCCCCAGCCTCCTCTCTATACTTTTCTTCTATTTCCATGTTGAGTTAAGTTAACCCCTAGGGTTAACTCCTAACTCAACCTCCAACGCTTCTATTTCTTCATTGAGTTATCTTTTAACTCTTTTTCACCTTTTTATCAAGTCAACTTAAGAATATAGCCTTAGTTTGGTTGACCCTTCCCCTTAGTGTGAGACTATGGCCTAGTGGGGATGCCTAGGTCACTGAGTCTTCTCAAAGCTTCTTCATTAAGAGGTGGGGGACATTACAAGTTTGAAGTTTATCATCAAAAGAGTACACAATATCATCCTCAAGCAAATGGAATAGTGGAATCCTTTAACAAAATCATCGAGAATGCATTGACAGAGATTTGCAATGTTAAAAGGGACGATTGGGACTTGAAGATACCAGCAGTATTGTGGTTATACATGGCCATATGCAAAAATTTGACAAGACAGACACCATTCAGATTGATGTATGGGCAAGAAGCAATGGTTCCATTAGAGTTCTTGTTACCTAGTGAGTAGCAGAAATTACAAACATAACAGAGTGAGGCACAATACAGGAAAGGCTAAATTAGCTGATGATCATGGAGGAAGATAGGATTCTAGCAGGATTTCACTAAGAAGAACATAAAGCAAGGGACAAATCTTGGGATGATAGAAATATCAAGAGGAAAAATTTCAAGGAAGGAGACTTGGTCTTGGTGTATGACAGTAAATATCTTTAGCACCCAGGAAAACTTAGAATGCATTAGTTAGGACCATACGAGGTAAAGACTGTCACAGATGAGGGAGTTGTACAATTGAATGATTCAGGAGGAACATAACTCAGAGGGATGGTCAATGTGAGTCAACTGAAGGTGTATAGGGATAGTCGACCTCCTAGCACTTATAAAAAATATATACTATAGAGGGGTTATCGCGTCGTACATCAAAAGATAGCAACACATGCGAATTCTGCCGAAAAGAGAATGTGCATGCGCACTCGGAAACACTAGCACAATGGAGAAAGGACCAACAACCACTAAAAGATGGAAACAATGGAAATGGAGGGTACGTCGAATAAAAGCCAACGGACGGAGGCTATCAAAATTGAGTGACAATAATGATTGACAAGATGTCACATTAATCACTCCAAATAGCGACGATAAGGGAAATCAATGGCAAGTACATGGGAAGTGCCAAGTCATTGAAAATGCATGTTGGCTAACGTCTCTGAGAAGTTTCACCCGATTCCTATATCAGGGAAGCATGGTAGGATCAGAAGGATTATTGTGAAATTGAGAAAAACATAGAGAGATAGAGTATATGGAGCAGAGAGAGAGTTTGAAGAAGTTACAAAGACAACTAATCTCGACGGAGAATACCTTTACCACCATGGCACCACCCAAGTTAGGAGCATCGAGTTAGACCTACACACAACCTCGAATAAACATCAGAGCACCTCGGAAATCACAGGGAAGTGAGTCACAACCACCTCGGCCTCTGAAAATTGTCAACGTGGATGAAATCCCATCGCCTGATATGACGCTAGCAAATCCCCACACCACAGGTGGAGGAACCCCAATAGACAACAATAGTTGGCATGTACATCAATATGTCATAAGTAGAACAAAGTCAATAGGCCCAGGATACAAGAAATCATTCGTGCTCAGAAAACCCTAAAGAAGCCCCGAGGGTGAATGGGACGATCCTGAACCAGGCAAAATTGGTCGCACCAAAAAATTCACACACAACCACTCAAGAACAACCACAGGAGGGCATAGTGAAAGATGTCATCGGTCCAGTAGAGGAGTATGAAGAAGAGAGAACAATGGAGGTTGGAACCTCGATTCAACCACCACAGCGAAAGGGAAAATAGTCAGTAGCAATATCACCGCGAAAGCAGGCCACTGAATCCATAGTGTTTTTGCGCATTCCAGAAGGGGTGCATGTCGCAGGAAACCTATTAGGCCACATGGAAAAACTACGGTACTCAGACCATGATGTGACTAACACAGACAAGTTTTCATATTTTTCCAAGAAATTTTATCTAGATACTATGGGTTTAGGACCCTTCGGTGAACCAATTACCAATCAAAAGAGTGGGAATTCGGACTAGAAAAAACTGGGATTCTAGGCATGTTGGACATCCCTCACTTTGGAAGGGCTCGGGACATAAGTAATTGTGTCATGAAGTTGATGTCAACCACTCACAGAAGATACTTGTGGCTGGAACAACTTGTCTCAATAAATGTGGATCTCATTGCATACATCACAGGGCTACCACCACGGGGGGAGACACCTGCATAATTCCTTGATGACAAGATGAAGGAGAATGAACTGGCCAAGGAAATTAAGAGGAAGTATGGTACATAAAGAGGGTCGAACAGAATCATAATTAAGCGTATTAGTGACGTAGCAACAAGGATGGCCACAAAAATCATGGTGTGCAAGTTACTCGGGAAATGGTACAAGGAGCAAGTCCCTGTTAGGGTTGTCACAGCTGCAGCATAGTGTGTGGAGGACACTACACTTAGCTAGACCTCCTACTTGTTGAATTTATTCTTGGTATATTGCAAGGACACGCAAGACCTGGAGACAGAATTTCACTATTTTTGGCTACTTGTCATGATCGCCTTAGTCATGTGGAGGGAGCCTTAGTATTCATACTTTGTTGCGATATCCAATCCTTTTCATGCAACACGATACCTATCATTGGGGAGCACTTCAGACCCCAAGAAAAAAAGTGTAAATGCAGGCATGTTCGCAGGATATTACAATGACCTACAGGAAATCATTGCCAACACTTGGCGGATTACACCAGAAGTCATCCCATAGTATCAGGGCATAGCCAAATTCAGAGAAACCAAGCATACAATGTGGATCCAAGTACAGAAGGATCCTAAGAACTAATGGCTACAACTGTGGTACTGCATCAAGGAAGAGGATGTAGAAATGGCCATCAGGGATTGGCATGACGACTGGAGGATCCCCGACTTGAATCGAGAGATGCCCATGAATAAGACGGTTGAGACAGGGAAGGAACAGACACCTAGAGGAGACAAAACAACACCCAAGAAGCCAAGGACAGTTCAGAACCTGATGCAGCATAAGAAAGGGGGTGTGTCCAATAAAGACACCCAAGAGGGGAAGAAGAACAACACTCAAGAGCCATAGGAACAGGAAAAAGAGACTGAGAAAACACAAGGTGCCACATCAAGTGTTACTTAGTAGGAGAAAGGCCATACCAAGAGGCCAATTATACAAACAGGGGGTGCGTACAAGAAAGTTAAGGCACGCAAAACACCACTAGAATATACGATCATGGAGGACGATGCAAAACTCATGGCCCAAATGGTTCAGGCTCGAACAACAAAATATTTTGATGAAGCTCAGTGCCAAAGGAATAGGATGCAGGATGAGATGGCATACATGAGACAACTCCTCAAGTAAATTAGAGAAACAGAAAGGGTCAATAGAGGAATATAATCAGTCCTAGCAACATCACATACATGATCTAAGGCTGGATCGAGAGAGAAATATAGTATCTAGATGACAACACAGTTGAGCTCAATGTTTCATTTTTCACCCAGCATGTTGTGCATGGATGAAATTTTGGGTCAGACACCCTTGAATAATTTGGCCCAAATATAGTTGGTAATGACGCAGATACCAACCAAGGCCTTATATAAATTGCAAGTCAGTGTCATGCAGGAGGCACAGTCATGCGCACGCATAGACGCAGCGGAATTGTAGCAGATGAAGGACAGCAAGGAGGAGTTGGAATTGGTGATTGAGTAGGTCAAGATCAAGACCAAATATGAGAAATACGACATGGATAGGCTTGAGAAGCGATTGGTTGTAGCCTATGATAAAATTCCGAAGGGCATGCAGATAACAGAGCTCATGGAAACACAAGATAGTCATTAGATTGTGAAGACAATCGATCAATACAGGAAGGATATCGAGCACCTCTGGGAGTAGCTCATATCTACCACTCTCACAGAGGTGAAGGAGCAGAGAAAGAAAGATGAAGCAACACAGATAGGGGAGATAGAGTGATAAGGCAGCACAATTGTCGACTTGTTCGATAAAGAAACACAGCTATGGACGAAGCTAGAGGAGAATCAATAGGTCTAGCAGTGGGACTAGGAAGAGGAGAGGATAAGCACAGCTATCCAGGGCCTCAAGTAGAGGAAGAAGACGGTGTTGATCACTGAACGCATGAAAGGAGAACATGATATGAAGAAGTTGTAGGTAGAACTCATAGCCATGCAGACATAGAAGAAGGAGAGCCAAGATCAAATGGAACCTCTCGAGAAGCGGGTAGCAGAGGTCATTGCGTAGGAAAAATATGCAAAGAAGAATGTGGCACAAACTCGGGAAGAGTGCGTAGAGATTATCAGCGACGATATTGCAGTGTAGGTATTGAACACACTCATGGAGAAGATCGTGTAGGCTCAAACAAAAGAAAAAGAACTCACAGACAAGTTCCAAGCTCTCGCAGGAAATATTGAAGAAGCACACAAAGTTTAGGTGGCTCAGGATGAGCCACATGTCAGTGTTGGGAGCCTGTTGGATGCAGGCCTAATTGGGAAGAAATGTTATTTTTGGAGGAGAATCATACATGGAGGAAAGGATAGCTGGAAGGAAAAGCATCACATGTAAAAGAAGCAGGCAAGCCGTGCATGCACGGACCCTTAAAGAGATCCCTTTCAGAAACACTATATGACTAGGTACAATCTATAGAAAACTCAGTAATATAACCCCCTAATATATTATCCAACAAGAAATCAATTTCGCACAAGATCTGATTACTTATAGTATTAATGTGTCAAATAAACTCAATGGTCCAATTTCTCAAAACAACAGTGCAAAATGTTCCATTCTTTTCATATAATCTTTGTATACACTCAACCAAAACATTCAGGAAAATAGAAAAAAAAAATTCCTGTAAGTATGTAAATACATACCTCTATAGCCATTGCTCTGAACTGATCCACAAGTTCTTATTATGATCTCTGGAAAACTCATGCTCTTTTTCCTTTAACCATTTTCCAATCTCTTCCTTATTCGACCTCCACATTCCCCTCAGTCACATATCTCGGTCCCAACAATGGAACCATTTGTTGGCACGCAGTGGGAAGACCCTAGGTTCAACATTAATTCACCAACAAAACCCTAAGATACCGACCCTTTCTGCATCACCTGCAAGCAAGTGAACCAGGTTTTTGCAGTCATGAAGGGATGAGAGGCATTCACCATAACCATTATACTTAGCATTATACCATTTATCATGTGCACAGAACCATCACAACATATTAAACATTCATAGAAACCATACATTATATGTGTGTAATAAATAGAACAATAAACACATCATAATAAAACATAAAACAGATACACAATGGTTCCCGACAACGGAACCATTTGTTGGTGCATAGTGTGCAGACTCGGGGTTCAACATTAATTCACCAACAAAACCCTAAGATATCAAACCTTTTGGCATCACCCGCAAGCAAGTGAAGTCTCACCTTAGGTATCTATGGGGACAATAGGAACCAAGTTTCTGCAATCATGAAGGGGCGTGAGGCATTCCTCATAACCATTATACTCAACATTATACCATTTATCATGTGCGAAGAACCATCATAACATATAAACATTCATAGCAACCAAAAATTATATGCGCGTAATAAATAGAAAAATAAACACATCATAGCACATCATAAGATAACATAACACATATACACTAAGATTTAATGTGGTTCACCCAAATTGGTCTACATTCACAATGACGAACTTCTTATATTATTCATAATCATCTCTTACAAAATGTGTGAACTGTGCTCATACAATATTCCCTTGTCATTCTCCTATCCTTCTATATGTCTCTCTCCACTCTTACATTCACGCATACAGTGCATACGTAGATATTCTTACTGACTCTGTCACACTCTTGCTACTACCTTTTTCTCTACTTTCTGCCCAAAAAAGGTTAAATATTTATACTATTACATTAGGGATTAACCCATATCAATGAACCAAAATACCTAATGGGTTAAAATGTTCTTCCTTCCTTTGCACGCATTGATCCCTGAAGTTGTGACAACTACCTTCCTTCTTTTGTGCACACTACATAGATCCCAAAAATGGTCCCAAAAATTATTGTCCTAGCAAGATGCTCAATAGTATGAATGGATTTGGGCTTAGGATTGGCTCTAAATGTAGGAGGATTCAGGATATCTATCTTCCTTGACCAAACCCAATTGTCGTCTAGACTCTTGGTCTTGTTCTTAGAATTGATTAGATCGGTAGTCTTGGATTCATTCAAAAATAAGCTGATTTTTCCTTGGAAACAATTCAAATAGTATAACAAGATAGTGGCTAGGGAAAGCTCATGACTTTGAGGAATATCTTGAATAATTTTATCAAATCTAAGATTAAATTCATCCATTGTTTTGTTTTCATTCCTCTTCATATTAGTTAAGACATTCAAACGAAACTTACTCTCTCTTTTACCCAACCATTTATCAAACACATAATTCTTGCAAGCATTGATAGAGTTAATATTATTATCACGCAACCCAAGAAACCACTTTCTAGCATCTTTCTTTAATGATATAAAAATAAATTTATAAAATACATAAATGT